>VXBT01009025.1:878226-908233 GCA_013400235.1 Oriolus oriolus
TGAGGAGGCCCGGGCACTATCGGGGAGCTGTCGGGCGTGTCGCTCCCCTGAGGCGTGGCGGCGGCGGCGGACAGAGGCCGCCAGCGAGGGGCTCTCCGTGGCTGTCCCTCAGTGACTGTCCCCCAGCGAGGCTCCCTCATAGAAGGTCCCTTAGTGACTGTCCCTCAAAGAAGGTCGCTCAAAGATGGTCCCTCAGTGAGAGTCCTTGAGTGAGTGTCCCTCAAAAAGGGTCCCTCAGCAAGGGTCTCTCAGTGACTGTCCCCCAGCGAGGGCTGTCCCCACAAGGGTGGGCTGTGCGCTGACACCCCACTGCTGGGGACGGGGAGACGTGGGGAAGGGGTGCCTGTGATGGTGTCTGTCCCCGAAGCAGTGTCACAGACCGCTCCCTCCAGCCACGGGCTCGTAGGAGATGCTGAAGCGCAGGAGATGTTTTGGGAAGCGAAATGATCAAACCGCGGAGAGGCGGGGAAGATGCTCTTCAGGGACAGCTTAGTCGCTGTACAACTCGTTCATGTGTTACAAGTTTCTTCTGCCTGCAAGAAGCCCAAAGCTTTTCAGTTTACATCTTTGTGAAGACAGCGCTTCAGCTGGGATTACGGCGCAATCCAATTTGCCGTTTCCTTTCATCCCACACAGTTACATATTTTGATGCGAGTACAAAAGCACAGCACATGAAAATGGGGCAGTTGTACAACCACCAGGCACCGCTTAGCACCGGCCAGCGCTGCCCGCGGCCGGCGAGATCCCCTCCGCGCTGCTCCCTAATGCCGTCCCAGGAGGATTATGGCACAGCCACAAAACCTGCGTCGCTGCTGATCTGCTGAGAGGAGTTTGGTGCTCTTTAATCCTTGACTTCGCACCTTTGATATGCACGGATTTCCTCTGGGCTGGCCGGGCTCGCTGATGGAGAGGCCCTTGGGCATCACTGCAAAGTTGCTTCACGAGTCACCACTTAATTCGCACTTAAACCACCACATCAGTTGCAGTATTTGCAGCAATAACTACAATATCTTTAGATCTGAGTGATCTTTAAGGTCCCTTCCAACCCAAAGCATCAGGGTTTTATAGAAAAACAAACACATTTGTGAAGAACACTGATACCCAGTACTTATTTATTGAGCAGATACAAAGGTCTGCTTAAAAGCCACAACAATATGGCACAGTGAAACAAGATTTCTGAATCCACCAGCTTTTGGAGCTAATTCTAAAAGACATGGACCTGTGAAGGAATTGTCTAGACATTCTAGACATTCCTGTCTGCTTCACCCTCTTGGACCTCAGGACCTGATTAAAAAAAATCTCTTCAAATACCAATCAGTGAAATGCACTATGTCATAATCCCTTTTGAATTTACTGAAGAAAATGAAAGGGGTCTAACATCAGAGCTGGACTCATCGATGTCTGTGAGGAAGGCAACATATGTAGGCAGATACTCCATCTTTTATTAGACCTACTGATGTAATGGAAGCTTAGGATTCAGTGGCATTGTTTAATTTGTTGGGGTTTTTTTTCCAGGTTCTGCTGCAGAAATGTTCCATTTCAGGTTGCAGATTCTGGTAACTATTGTGCTGTAATGATAGTGTTGCTATAGAGCTACAATAATCAGGCAATGGAAGACAAAGTTTGTAGGTAGAGGATTGTCTAAAAAAAGATGTTAACTCTGCCTACAACTTCTACTGTGGACTGTGAAAAGCAGTTCTGAAGACACCACGCGACTAAAACCCGAGTTACAGACCTTTGCAAGCGGTAATAAAGTGCACTAATAGCACAGGAGGAATCTTGCTTTGATTAACAAAGTGTCTGAATTTTCAAGAAGTGCTGAGGCTCTGGGGAAGCTCACAAACTTCCCTGATGGTACACAATTTAACTATGAATTGTGCCCTAGAGAGCATAATTTAACTGTGAACAAAGACGGTGCATTTTCTTCTCTGACGAGATTGTATTGTGCTTTTTAAAGAAAAAAATGACTTTGGTAGCAATGTGTAATAGTAAATTGTAACAGTTCAGACTGTTGGCTAATCTGTCATAGGAGGTTTCATTCTTGTGAAGTAGATACCCTATGACAGGTTGGGTTTTAAGCCCAAAAAGTTGATAGATTTTGGCAGACACCACATCCTACAGGGCAAGTCAGAGTGGGGACAGTGCACAAAACACTTCAGCTCCTGAAAAACTTGAACTATTCCTCTGGTGTAAGAGGGGTATAAGCCCAGACACTTGCTCCTGCTTAGAAGTCAAATGTGGACACAAGATTCCTGGTTCTATTTATGCCTGAAAAAGCCACCTCCCACAAAAGCTGCACAGACCCAGGATGTAGATACTGTTCTACCTTTAATTATTGCTAATTAAATGGTAAGAATCCACCTTTCATGTAGGCAGTCCAGATCCCTTTATTACAAGCAGGAAAAAAAAAATCTTAAAATAAACCCATAGGGAACTTTGCAAAAAAATGCACGATATGGTAAAATCCGCTCTTTCTCAATGGGGCTCCAATCCCTTCCTTCTCTCTTGCCAGGGAAACACCATTATTCTGTGGCCAGTTTCAGATACCTCTGTTACTTACATGCCTTACACCATCCACGCTGAAGTGAGGATGCTTGCTTAGCACTTATCAAGTGTATATTTAGATTATCCAAGCTATTAGCTTCCTTCATAGAGTGCCTCAGCATAAACAATTGCTCAGACTGAGGCGAGAGCAGCTGGGCACCCAACTGAACAGAAACAGGGAGCGTGCGTGGGGGGAGGTTAAGCATGTAAGATATGCAGCCATCTGCAGCACTCGCCAGGATTGCCGACACACACCCGTGCTAACAGGCAAGGCATAATCTCTTTTAAAAAAGATACTGAAATACAGATATTAAACCACTGCATCTGTGGCACGGTATGAGCTAAGTGCCATCAGAAATCTGAGAATGCAGGGGAGGAGGTGAAGAAACAAAGAAATAAATCATGCAGAAGTAAGTGCAGCAGACGAGAGAGCGTTGCTTGGAACTCCAAATCCCAGCTCTGGCAGCTGAGATGACGCTGTACGAGTTCCAGCAGAAAGGCCCTTGGACAAGCAGGCTAGAGTAGCATTTTGTATTTTCCTAGAAGATTTCTGGCTCTGTGCAGAGGACTGATGCTTCACTGCTTTTGTCTCATCACTGGTGTTGGAAGGAAAGACAGAACCTACAAGGATGATATTTTTCCAAAGGACAAGATGAGCACGAGGCTGGGGAATGATGCTGGAGCAGAACCTGCATTCTCAGACACGTTTGGTAAATGCAGGGTGAGAAAGGCATTTCTTGGGTTGCTGTGGCCTATCCCAGTGCAAATTTCTACAAGAAATTAAAAGATTAGAACAGGGCTCCCAGGGGATGTGGACAGTTAAAAAGGGTCAGATGATCCCAAGCAAAGACCAGCATTTTATAGTATTTCTCTGAGATTTTAACACACAAAGGTCTAATATAAATGTTTTATTTAAAGTAAAAAGTGTGCACACATAAAGGGAATGATTACACAACAACACTCAAGACCATATTCCATATGAAACAGGAAAAAAGTAGTGACAATATTAACTAGCAGAGCACCCATAGGAATCCAACTCGCATACAAAAAAGGAGGTTACTCCACATAAATACATCATGCCTCTGATGCAGACACGTTCTCCAAAAAACAAAACCTACTGCACTGGACTGTTTACACCCAATGTCCCTTCTGAATATTTATGACAGTTGCTGTATGCTTAACAATGAAAAATAACAGTTAATATCATGGCACTTTGGAGAAAAATAAAGTTTAAAAATGGATTTACAGTAAGGTATTTGTCACTTTGTAACATTCTTAATGGTTAGATATGTAAATAGAAAAAGTATTTTTTCTGTGACATTATAAAAAAAACAATTAACTTTTGCTTTACTCTTCTGTGATGAATGGCAGAAATGCCCTTCCTTACAAAAAGCCGTTTTCCTTAATACCTTGTAGGAAATTATGCCACTGTAAAGACAAGGCTTTTCTTGTTTGCTTTAAATGATTTCCCAGTTTAATATCAGTTATGCCCTGATGTCTAAACTGATCATGTGGGTGCAGGAGTCAGAGGCTAAACAATCACCATTTTAAAACTGCACATAAGCAGTTCACTTGACCTGAACTAAATGTGCTGAAGTCATTAGCTGCTCATTAAAGGAAGGTTCACTCTGATATTTTACATTTGAAAAGACACAACTTGAATTTAAGGAAACTTGATTTTTAACAGTGAGGAGGTTCACCGCCTCCCTGAAACTGAAGCCCCTCAAATTACTTCCCAGTTTTGAAAACTCAGCCCAATACTAAAGAGTTTCCTATTCACATTGCAAAGAAAAACATGAACTAAATCTCATACCATGACACGAGTGTGGATTTGTGCAATCTCTCTGCTTGCAGCTGATGTGGAAGTCAGACATACACCAGAAAACTTGTGCTATGAAATTAGTGTTGCCATACAAGGATTTTCATGGAAAGACACTGGCCAAGCAGAAGTCTACTAAAAGCTTCAGGTAATGTTTGCCAACTTGTGCTTACGGATGCTCAGATCTGCTTTCAGTGACACTTAGCTTGTCTTACAGCTCTTACATAACCCAGATTCCTTTCCTCAGTGTCTCTTAATCCCTTTTCCCCAAAATAATAGTAAAAAAAAAAAAAGAAGTGGTACATTTGGCATTTCTTCAGCCCAACACATTCATTACTATTGCTTTAGCATTAAAATAAGAATTATCTGTGCTGTATATTACACTGCTTACTAACATGAAATGTAAGAAACACATCTCCTAGTCCTAGTTTGAACCATTCTTTCAATTGCTTTCCTTGAGCCTGCTACCAACATTTCAGGTTTGATTGTGAGTACAGATCACCATCTCTAAGGGCAGAAGTTATGGGAGTCATGGAGGACAGCACCTATTTTATTCTAGATATGCTTTTTCCACTGGCAAAGTGGAACTCATTCCCAGCAGTGTGGCAGTAACATAAAAAAGGAACCGATGCCCTTTTCCAGGCTGTGGCTGTACCGTGTGCAGTTCTGATGCAGTTAAGACAGCAAGTATAAAAGCAATAAATACTATGAGGTTCAGTATTAGCTGCCCATTACTGCTAAATTATGCTGTACAGATTTTAACTTACTCTAAGTGTTAACTGAATTCTTTAATTAAACTGACACTTGATGCCATGTCCAACCCTTGCTGAAAGGGCCAGGATAGAAAGGCACTCTTTGTATCAGTGTACAATTCCTAGTGTGAGTTTTGGAGCAAAGTCTACCAATTCTGATATGGAGTTAATAGTCTCCTTCAGGATAGGATCAATATTCCCCATGAAAGCAGCCAGTCTTGACCTATTCAGTGTAAGTATCTGCTCTCCTTGCTGTCATTTCAGTCTGAAGAGCACTAACATAGCTCTAATTTCTATGTCTAGAACAGGGAAATCAGATGTTTAGAGAGAAGAGATTTGGAATTACAGAAGTGATAAGTTCTTATTCATCTTGCGGAAAAATCTGAAATCCTTGAAGGATTATTACATCACCTGATACAACTTGTGTTCATTAAGCACTGAAAACCTTTCCTTGCTCAGAACACTGTACTGGCAAACTATACAGCCAGACCCTTGTTCAATCAGGAGTCCCAGAGACAACTCCTGTATTAAAATTCAAATTTGGCAAAATTGTTAGAAAGTTCTAACATTTAAAATCTGGCAGCTGAAGGTTCAGCATAACGACTGTCCTGGACAACAATCAATACAAAAAGAAAGTTCACACTAGGTGGCAAGGGCAGGATGTTGAGTTACTCATTTTATGCAAGTGCATCCAAATGGAGAGATGTTTATCCATGCAGAAACAAACGGAGTAACAATTGGCACAGTTCAGAAATGGAGAATTCAGACACATTCCTCAGCTGACATCAAAAGAGGATTTATGTATTCAAAGCCTTCAAATTCAGACTGGTCAATCTTCTTCACAATATCACTGTTAGGGTTAAAAAACAGTCATCAGTTCAGCAAAATTGAAAAGATAACATGAAGTGATAGTTTGACTTAAAATTAAAACCTGTACAGTGGACGGCAGTTGAGAACATTTCCCTTCCCTCTTTTGTCTCTCTCTACCTTTACAGTTACCACTCGTTTTTTTTTAACCTCAGTAACGGTACCAAAACACAAAACCCTTCAAAAGCAGTGACTGGGCTGCACTCACTCTCCCACAAAGCAGTCTGCAAGGTTTGCCCTAAACAATCAGTTTTGTAAGGACCTGAAAACATCAGGACGTGATAGATACTGCACCTGCATCAGCAACTTCTCTAAACTTAATTTGTGCAGTCTGCCTTTCGAAAGGGATGAAGAAGGAAGCTGGATTTCAGACCTGATTAAGATGCACAAGTAACATTCAATATTCACTGTTTGTGTTCACATACTAAAAACCCTACAAAAATTTGCAAAATATGAACAACAGTGGCTCAATCATGATAGAAAGGTCAAGGCTCCTCAAGAGTTAAGAACCACAAATCCCCTATCAAAATCAAGCACGTTATCATGCCTTTTATAAAGGCTTTTCAGCCAGGATAATCTCACCTGACTACTAACAATGTGAAACACCCAAACAAGCCAAACAAAGCATCTTCTCTTATCTGAACATCTTAAATTCTGCATTACTTACTCATCATCTGGAGTGAGCTGCACAGGTTCATTGGTGAATTGGGAATCAAAGTTATCCAGACCAAATTCTCCAGATATATTTGGTTTAAATGGAGGCACCACTTGCTTTTGCTCCATCTAAGAATAAATGCACTTAGTCACACTGAGAATTAGTTACAACCTATTAAATTATTTTTAAACAAGGCTGGAAATTACTATTAAGTTTATTTTTTATACTTTCTACAATCATTCTATTAATCTACTGCACTTACTGTGTGTAAAAGGGATAAAAGACTGTGTATGGTAATTCTGGTACAACACAAATTAAGAGCTTACGGTTTTTGAGCTTAAGGGCCTCTCTTAGGCTCAAACCAACTTTGTCAAGCCATCACTGTGTGCAAAGAAACTCAGCCAAGGCAGTGAGCATTCACATACCAGATCCCAATCAACATTGCGGAAGAAGGGGTGTCCCTGGATATCTGCAAACCCTGTCTGAGGATGGCAGCCCAAGCGTTCCTTTGGATCCTGGGCAAGGAAGAAAATATTTCTAAATGGATGCCATGGCCTACACGTGAATAGAATACCGATGTTACAAATTCCATGAGAAATGAAACACCAGAGTTACAAGGAACACCAAAGAACTAGGTTAGGATTATTTATTTTGGAAACTGCTCCAATTTACCCTCTGAAATAGGAAGGAATATATGGAAGCCCTTAACTGAATTTTATATAAATGACTATGCTGCTTTTCTTAATTTTCATTCAGACCTGTTTAAATATACCATAGGTTTCAGAGCTTGGTTAGATTACTAATGAATTTGATTCTTTCTCCCCACCTTCCCTTGCTCCTCCCTGAACAGACTATGCCAGGAAATCACACTGGGCCAGTAACTGCAGTTCCTGGTAAATAGTGTGGAAAGAAGGTTATTTTAATAAGACAATTCCATCTCCATGCACACACATGCACACGCTACCAGGGAGTTGTAACAGTGTGCAATGAATGGTGTTACTTTCTTAGAATAACTTTACCAAATCTGGTTTCTCCTGTACCTCTTTCTTCCCATTCACCTAGCACTCACTAAAAGCCAGCAAGTGCTTGGACTCATCATCCACTACCACACGTGCACCTTCTGACTCTCAGGCTAGAGAGCTCCCAGCAAGCAGCGAGCACATCCTGCCTCTGCATCTCACTCTATGAAGTCACCAGAAGCTGTCCAAGTGATTTGCTAAGCTGCTTCTCTCAGAACCAAAATAAATCTGGTAAGTTTGTTCGCTCTCACCTTTTCTACCCTGTTTCTGTATGTGGCAGATAAAGTACATCAGCTCTTACCTTGTTAAGGAAACTCTTTAGAACACCTGCTGCTTTCACAGAGAGGGATCGGGGAATTCGGATCTGTTTTTCCAAAATTACTGCAAGAAAACAAGGTTCCTATCAGCCTTTGCATCTTTGAAGCTAGTTTAAAGGTTAAGGAGAAGCAAAGCACTGAAGTGTAGGAACACCCGTGGTACGTACCTTGGAAGAGATAATCCTCTGTGTTCTGATCAGGGTTGTCAGAGCTCCCGACGATGTCGAATGGCGACCGCCCTGCCATCATCTCAAACATCAGCACACCAAGGGCCCACCAGTCCACGCTGAAGCCTAGAATTCAAGAGAGAAAACACCACTGGAGACATTTCACAACAGAAATATCTCCAGGGCTAAAAACAGACAGAGAAGAACCAGTTCAAAAACTAAGTATTGCCAGTCTTTCCAATTAGCTGAATAAAGGAGAGATAACGACTGTACCAGACATTACGTAGATCATTATGTACACAGCAGGAAGAGATGCTGGACAGAGGAAATGCAAAGAGTTTAAAGGTTGGTGTTAAGACCTTAGCAAAGGTTTAGATAATATTTAAGCCTAGTCATTACTAACAAACAGTGCATTATCCTGGGTGGGAGATAAGGCCAAGGAGGAACTATGTGAGTCTTAATAGCAGCAAGTCAGTCATCCATGGAGCAAAGCGTATCTCCCCTACTGTTTACTGCTACAGGAAATCCAGTAGCCAGGCTGGGGCTGATACAGTCTGGTTGGCCTAGAAAGCTTGTGATAAGCAGGAATATCTGAAGCTAGTATGAAACAGACATTTGATTGAAATAAGATGGTAGATTTTAAAAAAAACATGTAAAGGAACATCTACTATGTAGGCCTTTTGCAATGAATTTATATCTAATCTATCATTGCTGTCAAATATAAAGCTCCAAAACCAAACACAGTTTCACACTGCAAGTATATAATTAGTAGTATCTAAAATAGTTATAAACAATAATACATTTGGAAGACTCATGCTATTCTTCAAGACTGGTCAAAAGAATTTAAAATGTGGAATGCAGAGTATCTCGTTTGCTTTGTGCAATGTTTTCTGCTCTTCCTTTGAAGGCTTTATTTACTTTTTCAGACAGGATGTTGAATTAAGACTGATCATGTGTCTAATGGAGATTTTTACTTTCTACTGCTAAAAAGTCCACTAAGAAGAGACAAGGTGAAAGTTATAAAGTAGCAACAAGAAATTCCATTTACCATAATCCTCTCCCCGGAGAATCTCAGGTGCAATATAGTTTGGAGTCCCACAGAATGTGCTGGTTGTGTCACCGGGCCTCAGCCCCTCCTTTAGGAAAAGATGGGAAGAAAATACTTTACAGTTAACCGAAGATCCCACACTCTTCTGATAAGAGCTTTACTTTGAATTAATTTAAGTCTTGAATAACCAGCATAATGGCAATTCCATGGCAAAGTCAAACCCGTGCTCCAGTGTCTTTGTAGTGACAAAAGTTTTCCCAGAGGAAATGGGCAGTGCCACAGAATCCAAACAGGAGCAAGTGACTGATAATTTCAACCTCTTTTGAAATCACCTTATCCTGACAATTTCCAGCCAACCCCTCCCAGACAAGTTGATCCAGCAACTTTATAAAAACATGAACAGTACATGTAATCGTGGTCTGTGCTCTCTGGCATTTGCCGTTTCTCCACGTGTGGAAGTGAAATGAACAGCCTCTGTGCACCGTATACAGAGATACCTTGAAATTTCACTTTTTAAAGTCTCTGCATCTCTTTATTTGTAACATTTCTTAATTGTTGATTTTCCTGGTTAGCAAGAAACTAGATCTTACCTTGCACATGCCATAATCTGTGAGTTTAATATGCCCTTCAGAATCTAGGAGCACATTATCCAGTTTTAAATCCCTGTAGATTATCCCTCGCTCATGTAAATAGTTCAATGCTAGACTGATCTCAGCAGAATAAAACCTAGTGTAGAAAGAAATATTGATTACTCAAGTAATCAAAACCCAAAGCTCAATAACACAGTCTTGGTAGTATGGTATTTTCTATACATAATCCCAAGTATTCTATTCTTTTTCCACACAGAAGTGGCAAATTGTTTATAATCACACTAATGTTTCTATGCACTTCAAAAATTGTTTTTAGTTAATAGTAATGTCTACTGCAATCATCCCTTTTATCTCACCATCTGAGATTAAGCATATGCACCAAGAACTCAGCATTTGCCTGGACAGCTGGTAGTGGTTGTTGTATGAGAAACACACTGATGTCATTACACATTAAAAAAAAAAAAAACCATAAAACTGTTTTCCTAGAAAAAAATAGCAGACTGAAGTAATACAGAGTAATGCCAATGAGAACAACATCTAAATGCTTCCCATTACAGTTCCTTCTTGAACCACAAACACAGTGGGCTTGCAGCAGCAAAAGGAGGATGCAGTTTCACGTTTCTTAAATCCTTAACATCTGGAGAGGATTTGCTGGCTCATCCCTCATAATCTCTGCACTGCTGCACTGTGTCAGAAAACCACTGTTTTGATGCAAGAAATCTGGAATGAGACACACCTGGCATGTTCCTCCGGCAGCTTCCTCTGCCTCTGCATATGGAACATCAGATCTCCTCCATTGACATACTCTATAACAAAGAATAACCTGGAACACACAGGATTGTTACAAATGATTGTGTGCACGGCTGAAAGACGTGTGAGATGGTACAGGTCTGCTGTAGAACAATGCCCATTCCACTCTTCCCATCCCTCTGGCACCACAGCTGATTTCACCGTTTCCCCCCGCTCTGAATAAATTTCCAAAGTTAAAAATCAAGTATACAAAGTCTCTCTAGATAATTCCTTCACTGCTAAAGGAATCTAAGTAATCCTTCCCATATTCCTCATCCATTACAGGTACTGCTTGTCATTACCACACACGTGACTGTATAGAGCCACATCAGTTTCTATGCACAAACAATAAAAAAAATTAAAAATCTAATTTTCCTTCCTGATTCCTTTAGTCTCCTTTGTTTGTGGTTAATACAATGAGTGTATTACAAATACTTTCTTCTCACTTCCCTCCACTAGCTTGTCACCTTTTTGAAACAGCAAGGATACTGTTTAAATATACAATAACTTAAAGTTATTACTGTATAGAATAGAAAAAGAATCATTTTCATCTCTATTACTCAGTTTTCCTTTTGAAAACTCGGATTCTATTTTCTGAGATTCATCTTCAGAGAATCCAGGCAAGTTTGAGATAATTATTCCTCAGTTTTTGTACTTTTGGTTTTCATCTCCCCAGGCCTTTTTTTCCCTTCCATTCAATGTTCTCTTCTACCACATATTCTCAATGCCTTTTTTTCCTACTAGCTGTGATTCTCTTCCTTTCCAGAATCCTCCCCACCGCATCTACCAGTACTTCACATTCTTCTGCATCTTCCCCATCTGAAAACCTTAGATGTACGTGGCATTTGGATCATAAAATACTACAACGGTTTACAAAACATGGACTTTGCCACCTAACACTTTATGCTTTAAATGGGCCTTTGAGTTGCCTGATAGGATGAAATATTTTTAATAAGACTATCTTATTATTAATTTATGACCTTTACCTGCTTTCTGTCTGGAAGCAAGAGTGCAGTCCGACCAGAAAGGGATGATTTGAGGCCTGTTCAAAGACGTGTTTCTCTGTCTGAACCCAATCAATATCCTATTTTTTGAAGAAAAGTAACATTCAGAGAAGGACTGCTGCACCTCTTAGGTCAAGTATTAATGACAATTAGCAGAAAGATATTCAAGGGCTTTGCTGTCCTTGTTTTACTTGCAAGAAATTAAATATCCTATAGTTCTGAAATGTGAGGCAATAGCTGGCAGCATGCATTTTTTTTCTACTTTTAGCCTCACTGTGCAACGACATTGGGAATGAAAACGCACTGATCTATAAAAGATAAACTGGTGCAGGGAAATGTAAAGTAGAACCAAGAAAAGCAGAAGGAATCAATGGTAGACTGAGAAACAAATGCAAAAGCTCTTGGACAGCAAGCCACAGTCACTCCAGTCATTTCGAAGTAGCCTAAAGAAAGTCGAGGGAAATCCTCAGTAACAAGAGGTTTTTAGCAGTTCAGTAGTGCAATTTCTGACACGTTTTCACTAATCAACGTGCAAAAATGGTTAAGATGGGAGTCTGATTTAACAAGCAATTAAAATAACATGGTGAGATTTCTTTGTGACAAAAACCCAGACTTGAACATATGAAAATCAGACTCCACCTGGTTACCTGCCTGGTGAACCTCCTACAGAGCAGTACCAAAAAGCCACACGTAGAATTCTCACTGAGGGCTGCAGCCCAGACCTGGCTCCCACCTTGTGGGGGACACTGCAGCTGTGTGGAAGAGCTGCCCAGTTCACTGAGAACACCTTGCCCACCTCATCATCGTTGACGAGCTCTTTCTTCACCACTTTCATGGCATAAATGCGCTCGGTTTTCTTCAGCCGAACCAGCAGCACTTTGGCATAGCTGCCCCTTCCAATGACTCGGAGCAAATCGAAATCCTGCAGGCCCAGACTGGAGGAAGCTTTGCCACTTTCCCGAATGCTCATCGCCTGTGGATAAAGATGCACTGAAATGAGGAAGCAGCCTTGCCACTGTCAGCAACTGCAAAAGTCAGCATTTCAAACAACATTTCAAGATTAGTATAAACAAGTAATTCAATTAACACTTGTTATCTTAAAACTGTACTGTCCTGGAAAGGAATGTGCTGGGAAACAAAGCAGGCAAAGGAGACTTGGCAGATAAGAAAGAAACCAAACTGGCAGAATGTGGAACACTTTCTAAATCAAAGCACATCTCAACTCAAAGTTCAAAATAAAGCAGCGTGCCAGCCATACATGCACACATCTCAGGAGCAACCCAAATGTGCCCTTTGTGCTAACTTTCAGTTTGTGACAAATTGAATTACTGAAATCTTGAAATTGAGACACACAGGCTTTAAGATCTCCAGTGATCCTCATGGGTTCCTTCCAACTTCAGATACTCTGTGATTCTACGTAGAGTTGCCTGGTTAAGATATTTTACCTCTTTTTCTTCACCAACATGGTCCAAGCTCTCATGACTCGAGGGATTGTATGGAATCACTGGAGGTACAAAAAAAATTTATTAGACCAATGCAACACAATAGGATTTTCTTCTGCCTTAAAATTTCCACACTCAGAGAAACACAGTTTAAATGCTTCTATTGCAGCTATTCAAAGCTGATAGGTTTGCATTAGGACCATCACTCTGATTGCCACAAGAATAAACATGTTTGGCCACCACTCCAGCAGAAGCTCTGCTACTGCTGTTAAGGGTTTGGGTTTTTTTGCTTGATCACGGCATTTGAAGTACTCAGCTTACTAAATGTAACTGATAGCCTAAATTCTTCTTTTTCTAGTCAAGTTTCTGAAACTGATAAGATACAGAAAACTGGATTTTTTACATTTCTATCCCACTTAGCATTAAGAAGCTGTCTTACTTTTCTTATTCTATGAAAAAGTAAAGATGGGTTTTTAAAATAATTTTACTTCCAAGTTCACTTTTCAGCCACTTACAGTAATTTAAAGGAAAAAAGTACTGATCTTACCTGTTTCTACATTATCTGAATGCACTGATGATGGATCCATAGGCATTATTGGTTCCTGCAAACATAGATAGGATTTTTGTAACAGACTGTCCAAGTGTCAGGCGTTTGGACAATAAATGAAATCAATGACCCCTGAAGAATATAATCTAGCTACTTTTAAACCTGATTAGTCAACATAGTTACTAAAACATACACAATGAAATAAACAACTGCATTCTTTATTTTCCCTATTTTCTGGAAGTTATGACATGTTTCCAAAAGCTGCAAAAGTGACAACTTGGTACAACAGAGAAAGAAATACAGCAGATGAGAAGTGAGATAGAAAAACTCAAGTCCTTCAGAAGCATATATACTAGTCAAAAGAATTCCCAAAATATAGACTTGTAGCTGTCTGTTTTATTAAACCAGGAGCAGTAATAATCTCAATTTTTCTTGGGACTTAAGAACTGAAGATGATTGAATTTCTTAGGAGAAAAGTCAAAATTTCTGCACTTCAGATTCCTTTGCTGTAAATGGGAAACAATCCAATAATGTATCAGATATTTAGAGAATTTACTCTACCTGTAGTCCATTTTGAAGATGTAAAATAGCATGTGTGTACATATGCACATGCCACGTAACATCCCTGTGAAGGATGGGATAAATGTCCCTTATATGCGACAAGAGCAAAAACATCAGATGTGCAGATTAGACTCCTTCTCTTGCTACTATGTTGCAACTCTGCTCATTGAATCCCAAACTTTCTTGCAAAAGTCATGGTAATCATAAAAATGATGTTTCAACTACTGCAATTATTTGCAGGCTGCAGCCTGAAAACCAACAGTATAAAATGGGAGGGGTTATTTGTTTGACTGGTTGGCTGCTGCTTTTCCCAGGTAACTTTTCAGGACAGTTTTACTTACAGGCTGTAGCGTGTGTCGGCCACACTCAATACTGACAAGTTTGTGACACTTCTTGTGAACGAGGAGTTTGCAGTTGATGCACTTGTACCCCTGGCGCCCCAGGCCCCATATCCGGTCAGTGCAGATGGCACAGTGAGCTCTCTGCAATCAGAAACCAATAAAACTCTAATTAAAGAGCAAAACTAAACAATAAAAACTATCCAGCCACACTTGCATTAACCAAGCTCATCTCCTCATCTCTGTACGTGAGTCCTTCTAGAGGAAGGCAGGAGAGCAGAAGTTTCAACAACTTAAACAGCCAGACAACATGAATGGGAAGAACAACACTTGCTGAAGGACATTCACAAAACAACTTCAAAGATCCATGAAAACAGGGTGCCTACGGAGGCAAGAGTGGAAACTGATTTAACTACGGTGCCTTGACAGCCTTTAACCCAGATGAGGTCAAAAAACAACAACAAAAAAAGCTGAAGTTAGGCATGAGGATGCTCAAGATGAAGTTTAGTGGAGACGATCTCAAGCATTAAGCACACAATACACTAAGCTTAGAGAAGAAGGAAAGATTATTGCAGCTGTCAAGGGACCTGGCTTACCCAAATATTTTGGGTTTGGTTTTTGCTGTTGCTGTTTTTAAACACAGCAGAGCCTTCTTAGTCCTTAGCTAGTTATATTTGACCATTGCTTCCTGAAAACATTCTGAATGGTTTGTTATTTTCAGTCGATTACATGGCACCAGGAACAGGCTGCCTGGAGAAACATCACAGCTTTCTCCTTTAAAAGTCATGAAAGAAAAGTCTGTGCATCATAAGCAAGTTCAGACCATCTTACTCCCAGAAGCTGAAGAACTGAAAACCTACTTTTAGCCATCTAATACATTCCAGTTTGCCCTCTGGGAAGATTTTAAGGGAACACAGGAGTTCTGATATTATGCTTTCAGAGTATACGTAACGTGAATTGCAACCAATTTGTTTCAGTTTTTTCTATTTTAAGTTCCTGATGATTTCATATTGATTAAGTTCCCTGAAAATACAGGATTACCAAAAGTGTATAGACAAACAACAAAAATGAGAATAAGACTACCTGGTAACTTTTCAAGGCAGTGGCATCATCATTATCAAAGTAAGACATCCCTGTATCACGGCTTTAAGTACCCAACAAGAGTCTCACCCTGTTAAATCGTTTGGCCTGGAAAGTGTGACCATTTGCACAATAGAGCTTTCGCCACCGGCGGGCGCCTCGGCGATAAATGGACTCTAAGAGGAAAAACACAGGATTATATCCAGACAAATACAAACACAGAACTACAACATCTTCTCCTGGACGTGTCTGTGTAGAGTGACTTGCAGAGTAAAGTTTCACTCCTACACCTTACAGAAACAGAGGAATGTTCCAAGTATCTTTTTCTTCTTTTTTTTTTCAAGTTTTGGAGAAAATTTGAAGTAGAATACCCTGATCAACTCAAAGTTAATTCTGATTTTCTGAAGTTAAAAAGAACAGTGAGTCAAGAGAAGAGGAATTGTCCAAACAATACAAGCACTTGTGTGCAAAGTATACACATACCTCACCTCAACTTGGGGAGGAGCTGTGGGGAAGGGAAAGGAGGAAGGAAGGTGAATTTTGGGAGCACATCCTGATTTATAAGATTGCGTGACAAATCGTCTAGTGTTTTAAATCCACAGCTGCCATTATTTTTTTATTTTTTAAACGATTACTCTATTTTTCATTACTTGAGGCATGTCAGAAGACAAAACTGAAAAACTACACTGAGCTGTAAATCTCTTTCTGCAACCTCATTTTTCAGATAACCAGCATTACCCATTCTGCCCAAGTTAACTTTTAAACATGCACATTTACATTTGTCAGAGATTTGGATACCAAGCTGACAGATGTGTCTGCTTAACATAAACACACTCTTTTATAAAACTTTAAGACTGAGGGGGAATTACCTCTTTAATGTCTAGAACATTAGTTAACGCAACAGAGGTTTTGGGAGAATCCTCCTGATAGCATGTAAACATCAATTTCAAATGAATTAGCCACAGGTCTGTAAATGGTGACTCAAGTCATTATCACTGGTTATAAGCCTCTGCTCACAATTGTCAGCCAGCAATCTGGCAACTCCCAAAAAGGCAGGAATAGGATAAAAAACTGTCATGATAGAAGAGGCAAAAGCAAGGAAAGCAGAGTGACATGGGTAGTTAACAAGAATGTGAAATGCTGATTAACAATGATTCAGAAGTGACAAACATTAAGTTTAGCAAGACTTTCTATTCCTTTCAAATATTTGATTTGTACAGATTTGCATTATTAATATTCATAAGTGTGGGATGCCAAACTAAAGAACATCAAAATCTGTTAAAACAGGAAATCTGATTTTCTGTATTCCTTAACTAAAATGCCTACTTACTATCTTCTCCTGGACAAGGCATGCCAGGCCGCTCTGGGACACAAGGAAACACTGCAAGAAAGACATTAACTTCTGATTAGCTTTTTATTTCAGACAGAAAATGAATCTTTGGGTTAAATACAACACTTTTGAAAGGCATTCAACCATCTAGAGAACAGCAGTGAGTGCACTTCAACAAAACCTTGTTTAAGAACAGGTGAGCTGCAAACCACCATAAAGCCCTTTTGCTTGGCATAGAAATGAAATACATGAGAAATACAAGCAAAAAGAAGAATAAATGAAGTTATTTCTTAAAGAAAGTAACTAGAAAAAGTAATGATTTTGGTTCCTCGTGTGACCAATCTTCACAGTTAGTCAAGATTTCCAAATACTATGAATGTATTATGTGGCAGTGTCCTAACAGTTACACAGGATGTTGACTAAGTAAGTCTTTTTTTTTTTTTTCCCAGTTTATTTAGCTTCAGTAACACTACCCATCTTTTACAGTTTATTTGGCTTCAGTAACCATTAGAGAGAAGTATAACTGTGGAGAGAAAGCCCTGGTACCAATTTAATCCAAAGCTTATCAAACACAAAAAAATAATGGAGAAAGGGAAGATCAAAAATTCAAGTAACATGTACAGAAGCAGTGAAATGTATCTACAAATGGATTATATTCTTCCCCTTTTTAAAACTCTCTGTGGGAAGCTGGCAAGCTGTCTTTTCCTTTCAAATGGGCTGACGATAAACTAGATTTTTTGCATCTTTTTAAGAGCAGGAGCCTGTTAAGACACTGCAGTGTAACAGACCAACACTTCACAATGAGCACTTCTCTGCTCTAATCTCTGATAAACCAAGATCGACCTTCTACTGGTAAAAAGTTACAAACAGCTAGAAAAATATTCTGCAGAAGCTGCCAAAACAGACATATAACCCTGAAGAATAAAAATCGAACAATTACACATTAAACAGGGGCATAACATTATTAAGTTTAAAACTGAAGTACTTAATTTTAGAAAAGTCAAACTTTTCATTAATCTGGTGTCACAAATGGAGCTCATTAACTTTTTTTCCTAACAGAGAAGCTGCTCTAAAGCACTTACCCATAATCAATTCAGGATAATATATAAATCTAATAAATAAATAAATAAATTGTACTTATCTCTTCTACCATTCACTGCCAGCAAGTATATGAAGGCACTTGGGTTGAATGAATGAAAAGAGAGGGGCTGGGCTTCATGAACAAACTAACAGCAAAGTATATTTTCCTCCCTTAATGTAATAAAGAAGAGCTAAAAGCACAGTGAATGGTCATCAGCATCCCTTGACAGGATGGCCACAGGCCTGAAGGGAGAAGGGTGTGAAAGGCACAGGTAATGCAAGGTAAGAATTCCACTCACTCACAGGTACTAACATGAGCAGCAGTAAATTCCAGCAAATTTCCCCTACCATGGATCAGCAGCTCTGAATCCTTGTTTAGTTCATACAACCGAAAGGCCTCTTCTAACTCCAGCTGAGAGGAAACCGTACATGGATCTCCTGTGGAAACAAAACAGAACACCACAAAACTCAACCCAATTAGTTCCATACCATTCAGTAGTTCACTCACAGTTGGTTCCAAGATAATTATTGTAGCAAAAATCCAATATTCTCAAATGTGGTAGTATTTCTTTTTATGGAGTTCTTTTAGGGAAAATAAAAACATGAGATATTCCCAAGAGGCAAGCAGATCATAATAACAAAACATCACTGCTACAAGCACGGTTACACATTATTTCAGTACAGGAGGTGCAGAATACATTCCAGCACCTAAAAGCCTTCTAAGATTACCTTTTATTTCATGGATTTTTAATTAGAACCGAGTCAATTCTATTTTCACAGCTGCTTCAGCACTGCCAAGACTTGCACCAGGAGCTGCAAAAGCAGTTAGAGCTCAAGTCTCTCCTCAAACCTCAATGGAAACTTTTGACAAATAATGTAACCTAAGTACAACACCCCATTTTTCTGATTTGTAACTACTACTTTCACACTCACAGGGTTATTTGAAATAAAATCTTTTAAAGAAAGGGCACCAAGGCAGAAAAAAAGTGGGAGTTGGTTGGCTTTGTTTCTTACTTTTTTTTAGTAAAACAACTGCAGTTTTGTTGACCATTTGTGATGGCGCAGGCTAAATTACATGCCAAATCCTTGATGATAAAGTTTCTCAAACAAGACTCTGTTTTCTTTGGTGTCTGATGCAGATTAGTAACATTACAAAAAAATTAGCCCCCTAAAAGAACAAGCCTTCTTCAAAATAATACTATAACTGAAACATTTTTAAAACAATGTTGTCTCAATCATCACTGCCCCAAAGAAAGAAAATACTTCTAGTTTTAGCTTAACTTTCCCTCCGTCCCTTCATCTACTCAAGATGTTCTGTGTAAGAACAAGGGATTTATCTCTGCCTGCTCGTCCTCCAGCATAAGCACAAGTTTATTTTCAGCCCAAATCCCATACAGCAAGTCTGCCTTTCCATATTTCTAATTTTTAACAGAAATACTACTTCCACGTCTTTAAGTGGCAAACTGGTTATGGGTGACCAAAGCGGAGGAAGGCAGAATAATTTCCATCCCAGCTAAACTGGATCCAGTCTGGAAGTTTTACTGCTTTGAGTCCTCAGTCAATACCACAGGTTAGAAAGCTCACAAGCAACAGACTTCCAGCTATTCTCTTTGTGTTTTATACGGCAAGGTTTCTCAATTAATACAGGCACTGCTAAGGCTTTTCAGGGGAACCACACACCCAGCAGCCAGGGGTATTTAAACTCAGCCCCTAAAAGTTTTTCCAGATAATCTGTTTTGTTTCTAATGTATCACAATGCATTTTTTTCTAATGCTTCCTCCCCCAGAACAGGAAGGACACGGACCTGATGGAGCCAGCCCGGAGGAGGCCACCAAGTTGATTAGAGGGATGGAGGACTTGGCTGTGAGGAACAGCTGGGAGAATTGGGATTGTTCTGGCTGGAGAAGAGAAGCTTTGGGGTGACCTAATTGTGGCCTTCCAGTGCCTGAAGGAGCCAACAAGGAAGCTGAAGAGAGACTGTTTACAAGGGCAGGGGGAATGGCTTCACACCGACAGAGAGTAGGTTTAGATCAGATTTTAGGAAGAAATTCTTCCCTGTGAGGGAAGGGTGCCCACAGAAGCTGTGGTTGCCCCATCCCTGGAAGTGTCCAAGGCCGGACTGGATGGGGCTTTGGGCAACCTGGTCTCATGGAAGGTGTCCTGCATATTGCTGGGGGTGGAATGAGATGACCTTCAAGGTCCTTCCAACACAATCCATTCTGTGATTCTATGCATCCTCTTCTATTGCTAAATTATCAGTAATAAATGTAAATCATCCATTTTCAGTGCTCTGTCTTTATTGTTTTCTGCACATCAAAATCCTAAAGACGAGTCTTTGAAGGCACCTACAGCCATTTTCCACCAAACCACTTCCCCTTACAGCTGGACACCTGGACACCACAGTGCCCACTCACAGCACAAACTTACACTGTGCAGAGCAGGGTGGGAGGAGAAGGAACAAATGTATTCACTCAGACTCACTATGAGAATCAACAAACCAGTTTTTCTTCATTTGTTTCCGACACCTGTGCAAACAGTTTTGTGTTTCCTCTCAGCAGAAGCAAAAGAGGGTCTCAAGAACAAGCAAATTCAGAACAGAAGGTTTATAGACTTCTCTTTCAACAAGCTTGAGTAGTACAAATTTTGCAGTCAAAGACAGCTGGGATACATAGGAAAATATTTACTTTTGAGTTATATAACGAGAAACAACAGCATGAAGACACATACAAGGCCAGGGTCCATCCCACAGGATGTTTCAGAAGGCAGAGTGAAGCTGAACTGACCACATATGGAAAAAATAGAAATTTGTCTAAAATCTAATCAAGTTAATTCTATTTTCCAGTTGCATCTGAGGATTTTGGAGATGACTCCACTCAATTAAATTAGATCTGTCTTTGTGTGCCATTACCTCTATGAAATCAGAGTAGTTATACATGATGCCCTCATCTTGCAAAGGCATTTACTATATGACAAATCAAAACCTTAGTGACCAGGTAAACCCAGTTTAGTCAGGAAATCGTGATGCTCCAGACCCCTTATCTTCTCTTATGCTATAAAAAGCATGAGTCATAGAGTAACAAGTACCAGCCCACAGCACGTACATTTCCTCATGCTACTGTTAAACAGTGAACTTCAGTTTTGGTGAAGAGGATGTGATATAGGAATTTTCCAGTAAAGCAAAACAGGTTTCTAGAAAGAATATCAACTGAAAACACTACAGAGTGGTGCTGAGAGAGGAGGCAGGGGGCTTGGCAAGAAGCCATGCATTGTACATGGAAGAATTATTCACAATAAAGACAGGAGGATTTGTTTTAAACACGCTCCTCATTGGCAGATTAACTTTTTCCCCACTGACATTAAACTGTAAGTCAATGATTAAGGCAAACATGGATTGCTTGGGAAAATCACAACTCCTGTATGAACACATGAAAATAATTCAGTCAAACTGCAGCTTTCCTTCTTCTTTTATAAAACTATCTCTAATTAAAGAGCAGAGATTGAGACAGAACAAACTGTGGCTTCAAGTAAATGACTGAATCAGTACAGAATGTTTATTTTAAAAATTATGTATATACTTCTTACTATGACTGACACTGCAGACTCCTCCTCTGCAGTGAGCAGTCCATTATCTTCCTGATGATAAAACAACACAGCCAGCTTATTATAAAGTAAATGTTCAACTCCCGGTAGCTCTGCTGCACAGCTCAGTCATAAACATTGTTCATTTTACTGTACTGCATCTGCCTGGTGTAAATAACTTTGGAATGATGAGGGGAAGAAAAAATCCCACCTGCTCAGACTCCCAAGACCACATAATCTTCAACACACCTGCCTATATGGCACTTTCAAAAATCAGCTTTGCTCCATGTTTAACTTTAAGCTCTAAATAAACTGGCAGTAGCCCAATTTTAAATGGGAGGAAACAGTTCTATAAGCACCATTTATGCTGATGGCTGCATGCAAACACCAACCACAGCCAACAAATCACTGCACACTGCAGCCTTTTATGTACTGCATCAGCTAAAATAACTCCACAGCAATCTCATAATTCAGAGGGCTCTTCGTTGTAGCTGTAGCTCAAAACCTACGTGTAGAATGAACTAATTCCACTAAGAAAACAGATCCCACAAATACCCTTTAAAAAAATTACTACTGTACACACACAGCTCAATGGATGACATCAGTTAAAAGGGAGAACAGACTGGACTTTTTTCATCCAAGGTAAACTTTAAGATGATTCATGTAAGCACTAGAGATGAAGAGTTCTCAGTCAAGGTTGTCTCTGCACTTTGATGAAAAGTTACTACACATCATTGGTATTTAGAAAAAGTTTTATTAGTAGCTATGTGTTAATAGACTTTAGGTTGCTAAAGTAACAGCTGACAATAACACTTGAGATACAATGGTTTTGGTTACACATACAATTCAACTGTACATTAAACTGTATCAATATTTTAGATAAATACTGCAATTTGTAAAACTTAATGTCTGTTTAAGTCTTTCTAAAATATAAGATATAAAGGGAATCTTCAGCAACATAAGGGAATACTTTCTGTTGCCTTCATGAGAAATCCTAACATTGAATCAACATTTTCATAGCCACTAAGGTCTTGTTTGATTTAAAAAGATAGAGAGCAAGCTACACACTAAGTAGTGTGAAACAAATACCTCTTCATTAAGCTCTACTTAAGAAGGCATTGGATAACTTATTTTTTGAGTCAGATTCTATGTTTTGTAAGGTTACCTTATGAAGGCACAGGGAAAGGAAAAGATGAAAGGGGAAAAAAAGGCAGGAAGTTGAGCAATGTATTGATGAGCATTGATTTACCTTCTTCATCAATCCATTTCATGGTGAAAAGCTGCTCATTGTCAAAGGAGCACATGTCTCGAACTTCACTGCACAGTCCCTCGAAGGAGATGGAAGGCTCAAAGTAGGTTATCATGATGTCCCTGAGCAAGAGAAAAATAAAGTTCAGAAACTATTTCACAAAACATAACATTGATCATCATCTCTAACACCTTCCATATACCACTAATAGAAACCCCATCCCTGATGCAGCTCTCTCCAAAATGTTAAAGTAAAATAAAGTACCTAAGTTCCCTTCTTATAGCAAAGTCAGGCTCCAAGTGATTTTTATTACTTGACATTTAATCCTCCAGGTATCTGCTTCAAAAAACTTCAGATTTAATGCCCAAGTAACTATGAAGTGAGTTGCAGCAGGCATTAACCACACAGAGAAATTAGATCTCTTACACCAGCAGAAACTCAAGAATGAAATGCTGGAAATGTTTTGAATTATGTTCATAATATATTTCTGGTTTTACTTCCTCTTTAACAGTTATTTTGTTATTAGATATCAAAATGTAAAAACACATACATCTACTCCAACTAAATTTTGATTGTGTAGATGTTATGAAAAATTAATGACAAATACTAAACAGATTTCCTAGCAGATCTGGGGGGACGTGCCAAATATTGACAGTGCCTTTAAAAAAAGAGTGGTGCTTCACACAATGAAGGGGAAGACTGACAGAGAACCATATATATAAAATTGAAATGTATCGGTTTAGTGTTATGCAGAATGGGTATTTCTGTGATGATTACAATTAAAAGGCAGTTAACCTGGTTTTAATAAGTTAGCAAAATATGCTGACCCACTGTGTTGGCCCCTTAAAGGAGAACAGGTGACCCAGGGCTCAGCCCCTCAACCAGAGGAGTTGTGAGATACAGTCAGAGAAAGGAGGAAGGCTGTTTATAACACACTCCTCAAACACACCATAAAAGCCCCGTGTTTGAGCTACAAGATTAGTCTTCCCATAAAAACCTCATCCAGCTGGATTTGCTCCGGTGGGTGCCAGCACCCATGACTGTTGGGGGGGAGCTAAAATAAATAATTGAAACAACAACGTTTTTACCTGGTCAGAAATACCATCAAGGTTCCTGCCAGACTGAAGTGTACATACACAGCAAGTTAAATATCTTTAAAACATCATGTGCACGGGCAGATTTAGATCAAGAAGGTGACTTAACATAAAATGCTGTGGTCATGGAACCAGAACAACGCTCAGGAGGGGCAGAGAGCACACAAAAAATAAACTGCTTGCCTGAGGCTCCTCTGAGAGCAGCAGCAGGAATAAAATTAACTGGCAATTTCTAAGCACTGTGGAAGAACAGCAAGCCTGCTTCTGGATTTATGAGCAGCATCAGTTGGGTTGGGTTTAGTTAGGGGGGACACTCCAGTAAATAGGGCAGACGTGTGTCCAGGATAAACATGACATCTCTTCAATAATCTGAATAAAGCAGTCAAAAAGCTGCTACGTGATTTGGGAGAGGAATCGCTCCTGTTCTTTCCACGTGAGATAAAATGCAAAACAAAACAACATTTGCACCCCAGTATTTAGACACAGCACAATCATTAAGAGCAAATGAGGCTTTATTTGAAAGCCCCAATCGCATCCATCCAACACAGCAAACCCTTCTCTCGGACACAAAGGTCTCCCTTCATGTCCTCTCTAAAAACACCAGCTGGGAACCCAATGCCAACAAGGTGGATTTGACAGTGTGTTACTGTCACAGACACACGGGCAGCCACCACAGAGCAACCCTGTATTAGGAGGCAAAGCCTTAACCTGTATTTCCTGTTTTTCCGGGAAGGAAATAAGGCATTGCTTACTTAGCAGCTCCACTGATCTGGTGCTAGAGTTTACCATCCCTTTATTTATTCACATTTTAGCACAGACATATTCACTTTGAAATATGTTCTTCAACAAAAAATTAGTTCTGAAGAGCGATGAGAAGCAAAGTATTTCTATTTTTATGTATTTACATTGCAGGGTTTTTTTGGGGATTGAACTAGTCAGTAGAGAGTTTGTTGAATGACTGTTACTGCCAGAAAAGCAGAAAGAGTTACAGACCACACTTTTAGAGACTGTAATCACTGATGCTTCAGCAAAAACTGAAGATTAAATTATATATATATTAGCAAAATCTGTTCAGCACATTTTCAAATTTGATGATTCAAGTTCACTTGAAATACATTTATCTGTACTGCAGTGAACACGAAAAGCCACAATGTTAAGATGTACTGAGCAGCCTTGGAATTTCTTCATATCTCTAAAGTAAAAACTGGTACCAACTGAAAAAAAAAAATCTCTTACTACTTGTTGGTATCTTTAAGTGGCAAACCAGTTGTCCTTCAGAAAAAAGGAGAGTTTAATGATTTCAAAATTTAAGCATGTTCTCTAAATTACTACTCTAATATCTCCAGCAGATCATGTATCAAACAGTTACTAGATAATTTGGAGTATCTCTTCTGCTACAGCAGACAATAATCAGTCTTTCAGAGAGCCCTAGCCAATAGCAATGTTAAAAGAGAAAGCTGATGTTAAGTACAAACAAGGTTCCACAAGCAGTACCTACACAACACAGGAATCGAAAGGTTACAGGTCTTCCTACTACTTTATTGCCTTCCTCCAGGAAAAAGCTGGATTCATTCAAGCCAAGAAGTTAAACTCCACTGAGAAAAAAAATTTGCATTTTAAATAAAAGTTAGTAGGCCAAATTAAAGGACAAAGGAAAGTTAATACGGACCATAGCCTGCTGACTTGCATTAAAGATACAAAATGGTTTTTTTTACTGAGACGTGGGAAAAATTTTCTTGACAATAGGCCTTTCCTTGTGATGAAGATAAGGTCATACACTGCTTGGAATAAGCACGTTTGTCATAAAGCTATTCCAAGGTGAAATAAGTATTGTGTTTGTCACCTCTTGGCACACACAGGAAATTAGAAGAAAATCTGATTCAAGCACACATTTGTACCACCACATCTGGAGCTGCCAATTAACTCTTACTATGGAAGCACCAGACTTTCTACAATTTGTTTTAGCACCATTATAGTTGGTCTTAATCAGGGACCTGTGAGTAGGAAACATGCAAATAAACAAGACAGCACTTGTCCTGAATCACTCAAAATGATATCACTTCTATCTTTCATAAATATTTATAAAGATAATTTTATGCATACTACTAGAAGGCCTGTCCGAGTCAATATCCTGCAAATATCAGAATCAGTAAAACATAAATCTTGGGAAGACTGAAAAAAGGCACATGGTAAATCTAAACACACTAAAGAACATATTTTAAACACATCTAGGAGACCATATTCTCCACCTTTCCTGAGATCAAACAGCTTTCCTCACTTTCTTTTACAAATCATCCAAGAGTTGTAACGTCCTTTAACAAAAAAAGAACCACCCAACACAAAAAAACCAAAACCAATGCCAACAATTAAATACAATTAATTACCTGTACCTCATTTTCACTGAGCTTAAACTCCTGTGAGAGAACAATCCTGTAAGAACAGACGCTACTGCTTTAGACTTTTCCACCTGCAGCCTCATCTATCCCATATTATGTATGTGGAAATGTACAGATACATTATACATATTACCTACATATCCATGCATGTATCACACACCTGGGCCAGTCATTAAGGCTTTTGAAAACGTCTAATTAGAGCTCACTGCAATGAAGCCACACAGGACTCCGGGGGAATTCTGCTGTGTCAGTGTCATTTCTGTACCGTGAGGTGCAGCCACTGCCACTCACAACCATTTAAAGCGTTGCTTTCCCCTGTGCAAATCTGCTTTTCTGGAAAAAACATATTGTCAGAAAGCTAAATCAATATTGAAACAGCACTAAGGGGGAAAGATGTATTCACAAGCTTAGTCCAAAGTTTTCTTAAGTTGAACACTCTCCTATGAAGAAACTGATTGTCAACAGATGACCGAAGTCACTGTGCTGAAGAATTGATCAAAAAGTGCCCAAGATAAAGAAAAATAAAAATAAATTATGCAATAATTCAAATTCAACAATCATTAAGAAATAAATTTCCTGGAAATCTTTATGGAGGTACATTTTGATTTAACAATTTAAATTTATTTTCTTCTCACAAAATTTTTTCCACTCATGTACCTACATTAAAATCAAGAAAATAAGCAGGTTTAACATGTATCATGAGAAGACTTTCAGGCGTGTTCTTCATTTGAACCAAATCAAACTGAAGGCGGGCAAAGCATTGGTATCTACCCCTTTTTATTAAAAGTCTAACCTACATTACAGCCTACACAGCTAAAACCAGCATAAAATCTATGTCAGGCACTGAAAGAATACCAGCTAGCAGCTCTAATCATGACAGAAAAATGGTTATTGTAGCTGTTTGGTTGTGCTTCTTTTTTAAATCAGCATGAATTCTACAGGATTCCTTGAGCACGAGCAGTGAATTACTCTCTACTCCTACAACATATGTATGAATAACAACTTCATGTACTGACCTGACAAAAAGCATCTCCAGCAAATGAAGTAAGACAAAAGGCAAACTTTGAATACCATCAGAGCACTGAAATGGCTGTAATTACAGATGCTGAGCAGTGCCATACACTGGGAGCTGCTATACTTGGTTACTGCATCAACGAAAAACCCATGTTTGGAGTAACGTAGTGAATTCCTAAAAACTGCCTCTGTTACACACACTGCACAGATCACAGTAAACTCTTTAAAACAGGTAACACTATTTTAAGCATTTTAAACAACCAGTCCCATGTGAAAGATAAGCACAGTTTACCCAAGAGAAGGAAATACCTGGAAAAACTCATCTCTTAATGCCCTAATTCCCAAGTCTCTGGGAATTCCCCATCCCTTATTCTCACGATCTGTGTTCATTTTTAGGAAAATTTTCCATCCTGTTTTAACATATTTCATGAATTTAAGAGAAAGAATTACCATGGTACGGTTCAATGAAACAAAGACTCTTCAAAGGGTCCTGTGTGAAGTCTTTGTCTTGGTTGAGAAAAGCAATTGGGCTCCCGGCCAGACCCAACCAAGTTTTGGGGATTCAGGCTCTGCTCTTTGCCCCAGGCAAGCATCCCGACTATCAGATTCCCAAACGTTTCAACAACAAATCTGTGCTTCCAAGTGGCTGGGTTGGGTTGGCTTGGTGGTTTTTTTGTTTCTTTTTCTTTTGAACCAGAAACTCTTTTTGGAAGATGAAAAGACGTCCCCAGCCAGACTTTCCCAATAATTTCTACAACCCACTTAAATGCTTCCATTAAGAGGAAATTAGGAGAGATTAACGTTTCCTGATTAACATTGTTTCCCACTAATTCCTCGATCCAGCTCTGAGACAGTTTATTTGAAGAACGGGGGGAAAAGCTGCCTTTGGTATCAGCATTCAGTCCTCAGTCTCCAAGTCATTTCAGGGTAAGTGCAGATAAAATGTTTGGCTTTGATATCCACTTGATAGTGCAAGTCTGAGAAGGGGCTTCAAACTCTCTGTTGTAAGAAAGTAGAGAGACTAATTTGCTTATATCTCAAAATAAATCATGACTAAGGCATTCAGCTTGTTAGTTTGTTGGTATTCACAATGGTTAACCAACACCCTCCATGACTCAGTGCCATTATTAAACTGATAACAGCATTAAGAGATAAAAAGTCAATGGATGGGACTCAAAAGAAACATTCCAGTGCCTGTGAAATTATTACCAGTGTCATGAGCCAGCATTCCTGTCCAATGCAGCAGATTTTTTCCTCACTCCCACAACCCTGGGCTGCTTCCTCCCTGTTCTTGCTCCACAGCCTCCCTGTGCTAAAGCAAGAATCCATGTGATTGCATGTGGAAATGATCAAGATTAAAACTGACCTGGCAGAAAAAAAAACGGTTTCCACCCAGAACAGTTCCCATTTTAGTTCACTGTCTGACCAAATGAACACTTCTGCCAGCTGATAGCCAGGGGCACCTTCACTTCCTTAAGAAAAGGTGGATTAAAGGGACTGCAAAACAAAGAGCTCATACTTTGACAGTGTCTCACATATCCTTTAAAGCCACAGACTGTGCCAGTCTCTACAGTAACTTCTACAGACTTCTGTCAAGAAAAGCCCCAAAGCAGACACAAGCCAAAAACCAAACACAGCAGCAAATACCAAATGCTCAGTGTGGTTTCTACACTTTTCCTTAAAATTACACAGCTAGATAGCAGAGAGTAAATACTGAAAATGTAACACACCTCTTCTTGTGCTTAACACAGGTAACTGGAAGGAAGCTATCAAAGGCATCACTCTTAATCCAAAAATGCAACCTACATTGTTTGCTGCTTAGATCACCTCCCCGCAAACTTAATGGCCCAATGAACCACTAGCAACCCTTGCACCGAAATTTATTAAGCCCTGTAACTGTTACTATTTAATAGGGTGCTATGAACCCAAGGCAGGACGTTTCTTTTGCTTTATGTGTTGTTGCTGCAGAGCCACTGAACTAGGCCCACAAAATTCCTATTTCCATTCTGCACACACCTAGTATTTTTGGGGTTTTTTTTAACAGCAGAAGCACAATTGACAGTAGACGCCTCTGGGTTACCATTCACAGACTCCCTTGGAAACTGCTCGGTCCCTGGCAAACAGCCTAAAAACCCATGAAGCAAATTTTCATACAAACATCCTCTTCCTTTAGTCCTGAACATCACTTAACATAGAGAGACCAGGACCAAAGGTGGACCCCGAACATACTAAGTGCGATTTCTGGCGTGTGTTATGTAGGAATATGTATTTATTACTGACAGCCAGGGCCTGGCAGTGACGGGAAGCAAGGTGAGCAGGGCAGAAGCTGCTCAGGTACATCCCTGTTCACCGGGAAGGCCATCCCAGAAGAAGGGAGGATCCGACTTCCCCCTGAACCCTAACACCAGTCCTGCACTCGACATCCATTTCAGCACGGCTGGTTGGTCGCGGAGTGTTTTTCCTCTGCTCTTTCTCTCCTCCCCCGCAAGTCAGGGGATACCCAGGGCTTGAGCCAGGAGTATCCACGGGAGCCCGTCCAGGGCAGCTCGTGCCGGGTACCCCGAACACCCGCGGCGCCGCTTCGGACGCTCCTCTCCGCCCGGCCGCCCCCGGGGGCTCGGCGCCCGCACTCACCCCTTGTAGTAGGCTTTCACCCGGACCTGGTGGGCGCCGTCCCCGCCGAGGCTGCCCCCGAGGCCGCCCGGAGCCGACATGGTGCTGCCGGC
>VXBT01009025.1:908360-943455 GCA_013400235.1 Oriolus oriolus
AGGCAGAGCGGAGCTGCGCGGGGCGGCGCGGGAGGGCGGTGCGGGATTTCACCCGGCGGGGCGGAGGAGCCACCCCGAGAGTGGCCGGGCGGCAGCTCCGCCGCCCAGGGATGCGGGTGTCAGTCCCGTGGGTGTCCCCCCGCGCTCTACATGGGCTCTCCCCGGCGGGACTCCACACCTGTGGAGCGGGATGCTCCACGCCGCAGCGGAGGGGGGGCAGCGGCGGAGGCGGCACCACCCAGGTAACCGGCGGCCCCGTAGCCGAGCCGCCGCAGCGGCCGCTCCCGGTCGGGCGGGTGTGAACGCGCACGCGGGCCCCTCCGCTCCCGCCGCCGCCTCCGGAACGAGGGCGGCACCGCGGTGTGTGTCACTCCCCCCCCCACACTTGGTACGGCCCCGCGCAAAGCATGGCGGGGCTGCCGTGGCGCCGGCGCGGCGGGAGGTGCGGGCTGTGGGGTGCCGCAGCCGCGGGTGGCTGCCGTGACAAGGAGCCGAGGAGGAAAACTTGTTCTCCCCAAGCACCGATCGGGCTGATCCCCAGCGGTGTGGGCAGCTCGGGATTCTCCACCTCATACTGAGCACCTGCGGTGCTATGTCCTGCTCTGAGGTCTGGTCCATCCCCAGAAGAAGAATGTGTTGCTGCTGGAGCGATTCCAGAGGAGGCAACGGACTGCTGACAAAAGTGTTTTCCGTGGGAATTCTAAAGACTCCCTGCAATGTGCACTGCCCACAAGACAATGTATTCATTTCAGGTGAAGCTTTAGTTCCCTTGTATCAAACGGCTGAGAAATTTTTAAAGAAAGTAACATGCAGGATGTGTTTCAACTAGGGGGGTGAAGCAGGGTGGTTAACAAAAGTTATTTTATTAAAGCTGTGAATCATAAGCTACCTTATCACTGCAAGCAGTATTTCCTCCCAGCTTTGCCTTTTTAACATCAATAGCTTTTTTGACAACACACATTTGCTGTCCAGCACTTCCTGAACAGATTGATGCTTCGGGCAGTCCTAAGAAAACAAGAACCTTTGGTTTCTTCAATTCTGGTAAAACAATTCCTTTTCCCCAGTGCCCCCTCCAGTCAGCATTACATCTGGATGTTTGTATTGGAGCACCATGGAGTTCAGCTTTTTGTTACATGAGATCTGCGCTTTCCAATCAACACACTTGGCTCTTCCTCGTGACTGTGATAAAACAACTTAAAGCCTTATTTGCTGTTTACCGTAATCGGGGTTACAAAGTACCACATGCTATCTGACCTGCCTGCAATGGTTGGTTGGGTTTTTTTCAAGTCAGAAGCAAGTTATTTGCTTCACCCAGCATCCACAGTCTTAGATCCCATTTGTACAACAGGACGTACCTTGGTGTATCCGAACTCACCCTTATCTTGCACCAAGACTTCCAAGATGTTTTCTGTTTCCTAAAGGATTTCCAAGAGTATTTCAAACTGGGTCATCACTTTCCCTACATCTTCATTTTTAACCTATGAAAATTCCCATTTTGTCCTGCTGAAGCAAGTCATCTTTTATAGAAATGAGGCATCCTCATTAGACCTGTGGAATTGTCACTACTTGTCACAGTTGCACTTAGCACATCCCAGCTGTGCTAAGTGCAACTGCTTCACCTGTCAAGAGTATAAGTTCATCTCTAATACCTTGGAAGGTATTGGAGTTTTGTTAGACACTTGCTGAGTCTCTTTTCTTTGCAAAGAACTTATCTATCCCAATTAGCTGTTAGATATGTGGCAATCCCCCGCCCCAGTCATAGAACCACAGAATCATTTAAGCTGGAAAAGACATCCAATATCACTGAGTCCCAACTTTTGATCAATCTCCAGTCAGCCAGAACAGAGCACTGGGTAATGTCCAGTCATTCCTTGAACACCTCCAGGGATGAAGACTCTACTACCTCCCTGTGCAGTCTGTATTGAATAGATTTCCATTCTGAATGGAATTCCAAAAGTCCATTCTGGGATCCTGCAGTGTGGCCCCCACATCCCCAAACCTTCCATGGGGATCGCCCCGCCTGGCTCCTATGGTGATGGTCAAAGGAATATCAGGATCATCAAGTCCAACTTTTAGCCCTGCACAGGACATCTCTGAGAGCCACACCATGTGCCTGAGTGCATTGTCCAGACACTTCTTGAACTCTGTCACGTGTGGAAGTCACAGAGGATTTAGCCTGAAGGCACCTCCCATAGTCATCCCAATACAGGCTTCCTGTACGTTCAGTACAAAGATTTCTAGGCGTGTATGTATCAGGTGCTAAAACAAAGAGGCGTGATGCAAGAGATAGCACTGATAATTACTTTAACTCATACTCACACAGTGATTTGAGCTGGTGACTGCCAGGAAGGCTGGAAGGAAGCAAGCAGAGCCTCAAAAAGGAAATCTGAGATGTTCACATTGTGATTAGGATGGATGCACTGCTGACAGTGTCTGAGCAACAGCTGCTAAACTAGGAGGCACTTGAAAGAGGCTCCCTGTTTTGTTACATATAGAACTCGATATGTTATTTGGGCTGAAAACACCTCATATTTCAATCCTCCGGGCCCGCCGCGGGTCTCCCTCAGCCCCGGCCCCTCACGGCCGCCGCCAACATGGCGGCGGGTCCCGTCACGTGCGCGGCGGCGGCCGCGCCCCGCGCGCGCGCGGCACCTCCCCCGTGAGGGAGGCGAGAAAATGGCGGCGGCGGCGGCGCCTTGAGCGGCGCGTCCCAGGCGAGTGTCCCGGCGGGGCGCGCGGANCGCCCGCCTGCCTTTGCTCTCCTGAGGGGGCGGTGGCGGGGCCGGGCTGGGCGAGGCGGGGGCTGAGGGTGGGTCAGCGTGGCCTGGGCGGGGGGCGGCCGGCGAGGGGGCACCGGGGCCCCTCAGCGCGGGGCCGGTACTCCACATGCCGTGGGGTGTATTCCCACAGAGTATACCTTCGTTATTTATTTTATTATTATTATTTTATTATTTCGTAGCCCTATGTCAAATACCGAATACTGTAGGGGTTAGGCTTGGAGGGAATTTTTATTTAGTTTGGGTTTTTTTGTGGTTTGTTCCCTTGGAGTTGCAGGGAGAGGTTGTGAATGGAAAAAAAAAAATAAACCATGCGGTTGTGGATGGTTGTGGTTGTGGATGTGGGTTGTCAGCGGGGTCTGTTATTACCATGGCATTTACCAAAACTTTCCACAACATGAGTAATGACATTCGTGTGTCCTCCGTGAGGGTAGTTTGTTAATTAGTATGGAATAGCAGGTATTTTTTTACTTGAGGTGGTTGCTTTGACCAAGAAAAATATAAAGAAACAAAACTTTGGAATATTAACTTTATGCACAATGTAACTTGAAGTTATGTGGTGTCTTGTACTGTTACTGCTTGAATAAATACAGATTTTCAATATAGTTTTCTGTTGTGCTTCGTATTTTGGGCTCACTTAAATGCGTAGTGGTTGTTTCAAGTCAGCGTGTTTTCTAAAACTTACTTTGCATTACTGAGATTGTTTTGAGTTAAAGTTGTTCAGGGAGCATCATTGCAAGGTTTTCATCATTAAACAAAATTAATTTTCTTATAAGTTACCATCTGATGCCTGCTCGAGGTGAGGTGTCAGAGGAGAGATGGAGATGCTGAGCAAAAATTTAGGAGCTCTTTACTGTTTTCATTTTACATCTTTTGTGAGAACAACCTGAGCAATGACAGTATTATTTTTGAAATAGTTTTGAGCTAAAGGATTAATGGCTCTCTTGGAGTGAGCTTATGATGGAATATTTACTAAGTGGGATATGCTGCACATCAGGCTCATAACACACCCAAAACGTGGCTGAGAACGAAGGAAATGAGACATCTAATGTTGTTTTAAGCTACTTTAACTGGTTGTATAACTGCAAAAAAAAAAAAAAAAAACAGCTAGACAAGTTGTAGGTGTAAATATTTTGAGGTGCTTTTAATGTCCACTGGAGGAGACAGGACTTTTTTTTTTAAAGATACTTTTCATGGTGTGAAATTAGTGTAAAGTGGTTTTAGGAATGATGCTGGGTGTATTGAAGTTGGAGTGGGAACCCGTGTGTGTTAACTTGTGCCCTGATGTAGGTAGACAAGTAGTAGACAAGTAGCTGCAAGTGTTCACAACAGACCTGATTTTTTAGCAACAAATCATATTTTTTCTCAGTTCTAATAGCAGCGATCTCTGCTTTTAAAACATCCTTTATTGCCACGAATTTTCTTTGATGGCAAAGTCCATGCAAGTGTCCAATGCGAGGGGAGGCAAGAGGTCTTTAGGTGACTACGTATCTGTGAAAGTTTAGCTGTTGCAGGTCCTCAGGAACTGCAGCATCATGTGCAGTCCTCTGCTTGTAGAGTAGTTGTGTTTTGGGAGCTGAGGGTGGCAGCCTGGCCATGTCCTGTTCTGCTTCCAGCTGTGTGAGTTGAAACTCTTGATTATGTTCCCATTTGATGCAGCATCCAATGGGCGGTTTGTTAAGAACTTGGCAAAGCTGCTTTTTTTCTAGTACATCGCAGCTCTCTCTGATTATTTCTCTGAGCCCCTCTTTATGGCAAGAAGGAAATACATCTTCTCAACCCTCCCTTTTTTTGGCATCCTTTTGAAAGCAATAAACAGCTACTATGCTATTTCCTGTTAATCATAATACAAAGACTGAAAAAGAAACTGCAGTGAACACCCCCATAACATATACTGAGGTTTGTGATTCATTTCAGTTTTAAAGATGACATTTTGTGCTCTGCAACAGAGGGAAGTTGCATAAGACTGGGGAGGATCATTTGAGGTGCTTAAATAGGTAGTTTCTTCCTTGGTTCTTGCTGTGAGGTGTTGTTGCTAAAAGGATTTTTGCCTGTATCCTTTGCCTCTCTCCCCAAACAGAGCATTTCACTGGTGATTTTTGCCAAGAGCAGGTTTTGTTCAGTGTCCAGGGTCAGCCAGCAATTTCATTCCTGGGCTGTGGGGCTGAGGGAGGTGGTACTGGTCCTGTGTAGCTGGCTGGAAATCTTGGATGTATTCCTAAAGTGGTTCTTTATTGCTACTTTTTATAGATCTTAGAAGATAATAACTACATCTCTCAAGAGACTGCATCAAGTAATAGCAAATACTACAAACTAAGATTAGATATTAAGAATAGGGTCGGTGAGATGCTGGCACCGGTTGCCCATAGAGGCTGTGGCTGCCCCATCTCTGCAAGTGTTCAAGGCCAGGTTGAATGGGGCTTGAAGCAACCTGGTGTAATGAAAGGTGACCCTGCCATGGCAGGGGGTGGGACAAGATGGTCTTTAAGACCACTCCAACCCAAACCATTCCATGGTTCTGTGAAACTTACCTGTTTGAAAATTATCCATTGTCATGGCTCAGCAAAACATAATTTTTTGCATTAAAATCAGGGTGTTCTGGCCTTGTTTGTGAACCACTTTTGTGCCACTCCTGCCAGGCTGGACGAACGCTGCACAGCTATGGAGAATGAACCCAACACAACGACATGTTCTGCATCCACAACAACCATCACCACCACCTCCACTTCCCGCACACCGCTGCCACAGATCTCCGTCTACAGCGGCTCTGACAGACATGCTGTCCAGGTACTGGGCTCTGGGATCTTCTTGCCTGTCCTGTACAGAGCTCTAAATGCAGGCATTGTGCAGTACTTTACACGGGGTTAACTTTTCATTCTTAATTGCTGTTGTCTTTCTCCATAGCTGACTTGCTGGTTTTCAGGAGATGTTTAAGGATAGTTCAGGGTAGGCCTGTCTCCCAAATAAGGGAGAGGGAAATGCTATGAAAGAAAGTGGTTTGTTCACCATTTGCTGAGGATGTGGATTATTAACATAAACTTTTGCAAAATAAAGCTGTTTGTCTGACCAATGTTGACTACAGGGATCGACGGTATTTGTGTGGGTGTAAGTGTTGTGTGGGATCCAGACCCCTGTTGCTGTTCTTGAAATTAGGTCTCCTTGAACTCTGTACAGTCCATTCTGTTGTGTTTGATAACAGCGTTTCTCACACACTAATCTGATCTCAGAAAGCAGAACATGATGTAGGATGTGTTGACAAGCAGCTGAGAGGCTGGGATGATGTGTTGGGAATGATGCTGTATTGTCAGGCTGTCCTTGAGAATGTGAATATATTGGTGTTGACAGTACTCAGTGACTTGGTCAAGAACAGTGAGGGAGCAAGTTCAGTATTACGTAACTGGTGTGAAAAAAAAAATTATTTGGTTTTATTTCCTTGTAAGGGTAAACTTCAACATCATGTCAGCATGGTGTGTGCTTTTTAATTGTAATTAATTACCTACTGATTCATCACAGGTTATTCAGCAGGCCTTGCATCGTCCTCCTAGCTCAGCTGCTCAGTACCTCCAGCAGATGTATGCAGCCCAACAGCAGCATCTAATGCTGCAGACTGCTGCTCTGCAGCAGCAGCACTTAAGCAGTACCCAATTTCAGAGTCTGGCAACTGTTCCACAGGTGAGAGTGAAGATTGCTGAAAAAGAACCGTGTATTATCTAGAGCAGGGCTACAGTCATTGTCAAACGTAATAACAGCTTAAGTGCCTGAGCTTAATGCCTCATGATAATTCACTGTTATATTTTAATGATGTTGTTATTTTAAATTGTATCGTCCTCCAAACTGTTTGGAGGATTTTGTCCAGTGGTATAGATGCTCCAGTAGGCAACCATTCCATGCTTTATTGCATACATTATAATGCATCATGTAAATCATCAAGCAGTAATAAAATAAATATTAAAAATAGACTACTTCAATCTTCATGCCATGATTTTCTCTAGAAGTTGATGGGGGAAGCAATGAATAGCATTGTATCTTAGTGAAATAAAAAATAATGAACATCTGGCATCTTAGTATTTTGCCTCACATCTGGCTGCATTATAAGTAATGGCAAAATTAAATTTTAACCCGGAGTGTGAAAATGTAGGAGATAAATGACGTTTCATATCTGGAACACAGCTTTTAACATCAGTGATCACTGGAGGAGACCCATTTTGAATTCAAGCAGTGGCAAGATTTCCTTTGACCTCAGCTGGCCTTGGAGTGAGAGTATGATCTTGCAGAGAGAGGTGGTTGTTAATGATTTTACCTAGGGAAATGCTAACTGGAGTTAGAGACCTCAGGGATATGGCTGTTTGGTGTCAGAACTGGACTGACTCATTTTTGCTCCTGGCTTTTTCTTCTATACCTTTTTCATTAGATTGTGGTAATATGTTGATTTGTCTTTTTTGTTGTGATGGATTTGTGTGTGGATACACAGTTACTGAGACAGAGCAGAGGAAATCATGTTGGGAAAGGCTGAGAAGTTTTGGTTCTGTTCATACAGAAACCTAAATTACTGTCCCTGTTATTCATCTGAAGGGCTGGAATAGCATCTAGTGGTAGACACTAGATGTGCATACCTGAGTTACCATTCCAGAATATGAGGGTGTCCTCTACAGTATTTATAAAGTTTGTTTTATTTTTAGAAGATTCTAATCACAATAAAATTATAACGTTGAGTTTTAATAATGAAAGTTTTTAATGAGATCTCATTTTAAGTTCTGAGCACCATAGGTAGTGAGGTGATCACTTAGCTCCATCATTAGCAGTTTGGCAGACTTTACCTCTGATTGTTTTTCTTCAAGTCTTGATCTGAAAGAATTATATGCCTGAAATTTGGTAGGACTTCAAGGAATTTAGCACCTTGCAGGTAGCATCCCGTAGTGCAGAGAGCACTTTGCTGAAAACTATTTCCACCAAGTAAAGCATTCTTATTGTTAACTCAGAGAAAAGGTAAGGGTAGAGAGGGCTGTTTCTGATGGTTTATGCAAAAAATGAACATCACTTAAGCACTTTCTGATTTCACTATTTGACACATATTCTTGCTATTTAGGCAAGCCTGTCAGGTGGGAGGCAATGTACTTCCCCCACTGGGAGTGTCACTCAACAGTCAAGCATGTCGCAGACCTCGGTACGTAACCGCACCAAGCCCTCCCTCCATTCCCGACCCCGCTTGGTTGTTATATGGATACAGGGAAAAACAGAAAATATTTTAGCATTTCAGCTTGTATTGTTAAAATTAGCTCTACAGACACAGTGAACAGAAGTATGATGACTCTGTAGTAAGTGTCGGGTGCTGTGTGTGACTGTTGCTGGCCAGTGTTGGCTTCCCCAGTCCCAGACACCTCTTGGTGCTCTGAGGGGCAGCTGCTCACTCCATAAGCACCAATGGCTGTTCAAACTCCTGTAGAAATCACTCCCTGAGCTCTCATCTCTTACATGAGTTCTTGTTGGACTTTCTACATTAGTTTCTTTATTCAGGGCACTACTGTAGGTGAAAATCGTAACTCTGTATCAGGGATTAAATAGCACTAAATCTAAAGAATCCAAGTCAATGCTCACATATATTTATGAAACTGATTAAATGTTTATACCATTCATTCTTTTATTGATTATCATCTTTTATCATGCATCTTTTTTGCAGTTTCACTTCCCATATTCTAGGCATGTGCTCAGGTTTCAGTTGTGAGAGCCTCTGTGTTCAGTTCATGCTGTATTTCTTTAAGTGCCATTGTCAGACATGCACAGTTTCTTCTGTACAGTTTTACAGTTGTCTGAAGTAGAATTTGTTAGTCCTGCAGTCATCCTGCTTGTTAATCACGCCCTCAAGCTGTTCATGACTCCGGTGCATAGCTTCAGTGATTTAACTGTGTATTTTTTTTAAGCTCTCATGCTTGGCTGACAGTTGTTAGACGTAAAACCATTCATTCATTAAATTTAGGAGGGAAAGTCTATTAAGATGTCTGATGTTAAACTAACAAAATAATTGGGCTGGGGTTTTTCAAGGAAATGTTTTAAGTAAGTGATGAAAAAGAGCTGGGCACTTAACTCTGTTAGACTGGTTAGAAGAAGAAAGAAAAAAGAAAAAGCAAAAATACAACAGCTTTTCTTTTTAAGAAGATGCTAAAGATTGGTTCTTGAGGAGCATTTAGTAGGAAATGGGAGAAGGTTTTAGTCTTCAGTCATTTTGCAGTGTGCATATGTGAAATGAGGATTGAAAGTTTGTACGTGGTGGCACAAAGTGACCTGATCAGTTTGCATAATAGAAGATATCAGTCCAGGCAGTTAATATAAACATTTAAAGATCTTAAATATTGAAGTTCAGGTGTTTTTCTTAAAATATTGAAAGCTCATTCTACATATTCAGTAAATGTGTATTTCTATGAGGCATATTTTACAGACTTCATATCATTGTTTATACTCATAACTGCTTATTATTATTTACTGCAAAGTGGTTGCTCACAGTTTAGGAATAAAAACATACAGTCTTGCCAGAATCCAATTTTGTGACGATGGGCTCAATATATTTTTGATATCTTTACAGTTCAGAGATTCCAACTGCCCCTGCCATATTTGTCAAAGCCTTTCTGGCTTTAGACCGTAGGGTGACGGAATTTCCATGACAGAAGCAATATTTTTGTTTCCTTAGATTAACCTCTCCACCTCTCCTACACCTGCACAGATAATAAGCCGTTCTCAGACCTCCAACACCACCAGCAGCAGCATCACCCAACAGACGATGTTGCTGGGCAGCACCTCTCCCACCCTGAGTGCAAGCCAGGCTCAAATGTATCTACGAGCTCAGATGGTAAGTTTTGACTGCAGTCCTTACAAAGTTTGGCTTTGATCTGTCCCTGTTGGAAGATCTAAGCTCTCCTTCTTAAATATAATAGATATTGGTCTGTTCTCTTGTCTTTTTTTCACTGATTTGTAGTATGGAAGGGAAAATCCTCTTAAGTGCTTGTATGAAAGATCATAGATGTGTTTATTTATCTCAGAGATTTTTCTCAATATGCAGAACAAAGATATTATTATATTTGGTTTACATTATTCTCTTTTAGTTTCATTTACTTAAATTACCATGATAAATAGTTAAGTAAATTAATCCAAAAGTTAAAAAGTAAATCTTAGAAGCTGTACATCAGTACATGTAAGTTATGTATCTCTTTAAGATACTGCATTTCTTTCACAGATTTAAAAATTTCAGTCTGTTACCATGTACTTTTTTTTCTTGCTTGACAGCTTATTTTTACTCCTGCGACCACTGTGGCTGCTGTCCAGTCTGACATTCCTGTTGTCTCCTCATCCTCCTCATCTTCCTGTCAGTCTGCAGCTACTCAGGTGAGCTTGTGTAAACTTACTGAAAGTCTGTCCAGTCGAGTGGGACAAAACTGAAAAGTAAGGAAATGTTGTGCTTGGGTTTTGCTAGCTTTACTTGCACCCCAGAACGGAGAGCAGATGAGCTGCTGGCGTGGGTCTGCCAAACTCCAGCTGAGCCACCTTACCTGTGAAGGTGTGCTGAAGGTTGATTTGTCCTCACTGGGGCAGGATGGCAGTAAATGCCTCCTGCATGCCAGTGAGGGAACAAGTACTGTTGTCTTGGGTTTGAATGTGCCCTGTGGTGACACACAGAGCAGTGACAAGTGAAATGTAAACTAGCTGTTCATTACACAGGTACTAACTGTTGAGTGAGGAAAGGATTATGTAATCAAAATAGGGAATGGTGATAATAATTAGTCTTCCTTTTCATGTAAAAGATGGTGTAAATTAGTGCTTCAAGGGTAGGCATTGTCCTTGAAAATGAAATTTTAGCTCAGCACGTAGGATTGGAGATCTGGCATCGTTATGTACAGAATCTGGGTGTGATATAACAGACTTCAGGGAAAATGATCCCCGACTGATTTACATTTCAGAAAGCAAACCTTTTGTTTCATGTGACATTGGAGGTGTCATGATGAGAAGGAATGAGAAGGATATTGGTGTAGAAACAAAGGTCTCAGTTTTGTTAACACTCAGATAGCAGAGAGACTCTGGTTCCGCTGACCACCCAAAGCTCTGGTTTATGTTGGTGTCTGGAAGCTCACTCACAGACCACTGCGCTTCTGCAGTGTCTGTATAAAAATAAATTGTCTTTGCTTAAGATGCCTTGTGTCATTTACTTTGAAGGCACAATAGAATAGAAAAGTGAAAGTTTTAATTCAAATTAATTAACAATTTCAATTTCTTTTAAAAATCCAATAAGGGAAAAAAGACTTCTGTATTTATCACTGAAGTAATAAAGATCCCTATCCTTCTATAAATTTATGGCTTTAAAGATACTTTGATATGCAGATTTTTAGCTTCTTGTGATCACATGGGATGAGAAGCATTACAAAATGTAATTATTTTTTCTCTGTTCTTGCTGATATTTATAGAGTTTGGGTTTTTTCATGTTTTGCTCATTTCCCAGGTTCAGAACTTGACGTTGCGCAGTCAGAAGCTGGGTGTGTTGTCAAGTTCACAGAATGGCCCACCAAAGAGCAGCAGTCAAACTCAGTCCCTGTGCCCCAGTAAACCTGTCAGCAGTTCCAAGAGCAGCCAGCCAGATCCCTCAGAAAGCAATAGGAAAGGCGAGAGCCCAGCTCCGGAGTGTCGGAGTACGCCGGTCACACGGACATCCAGCATACACCACTTAATAACACCAGGTGGGATGAATGCGGAGCTATAGGAAACTAGTTTTTATATCACAGTTCTGTCAGAGTTCAGTGCTCTCTGGCCAATGGTATTATAGATATTCCGCATTAATAAAATTCAAATTTTGTTAGTAAATTCACTTATTTGTTGGTATTGGACTATTGTTGCACAGGATTTTGATTAAGCAGAGGCAGGAATTTTCTTAAATCAAAATACAAGCACAATATAGCAACTGCAATACCCTGTTGAGTCACAGCACAATCATGATTCTCATTCCTGGTCTCTCTCTGTATGTTCATTGTCAGGACATGCCATCCCATCTCTGGGCAGCAAAATGTGGGCTGAAACCACCTCAAGCCTCTTGCTCCCATCAAAATCCATTTTGTCAGTGGTTTGGTTTTTTTTTTCTTGTGTTGTCTTTGTCATGAGAATGTTCTTATATCAAGTACTTTTATAAACCCATAGGTAACAATGCTCAGAATTTCAGTATTTTGTATTGAGATAAATCGAAATAACCTGCACTTGGTTAGAGAGGCACTTACACTGCATGCAGCATATTTGCATCTTAGCTTTCTTCTTTTGAAAAAGTGATGGTAGTCTGGACAATTGGTCTGAATTCTGTGGAATGTAGCTTGGCTTAATGACAGCTTTTAGAGAAAGAGTGGGACTTGGAGGCAGACATTCTGGAGGTATTGAACCCTAATGCTCTCAGGACTCATGTTGGTAAGAAAAAAATCCACCCTTAGTAGCAGAACAAATCAAAAAAACTACACAAATGTGTTGTTTCTCAAGTGGACAAGACAAAGCAAGAAGCGGTTTGCATGTGGAGGACAATATGTGTGTGTGCTGTAAGAAATGACTGGTGAGTCACTGGTTCACTTAAAGGTGATGTGATTTCTCTGGAAGCTGCACTATTTTTAGATTTGTACCTCTCAGTTGCTGTGTTCAAGTTCAGGCAAATGCTTTCAATGGTTTAAATTTATACTGAACTGTTGGAGTTTTATTTAGTATCTTGACATAGTATTACCTAAACTTTAACTTAGAACTTTTCAGCAAATCCTGTTGATTATGATGTGCTTATCATTTCTATTCCAGTGTGTTTCAAAGGAAAGGTTAAATCCATTTAAAATTGCATGAAATTCATAAATAAGGCTGGATCAGCAATAATCTTAGACCTAGCACCGAAAAGATAAGTTTAGATACTTTTTTATAGAAAGTACATATATGTAAAAGGCATGGCCATATTCCTTTATTCATTGCTGCATTTTGCTTTGGAAATTGATATACTCCCCTAATAAATTGTTCCTGTGTTCTATATGCTGTCAAAGAAGATATTTCTAAACAAATATCAGAAGTGTTTAAAAAATTGTGCTGATCTTTAAAGTGAGAATTTTTGAGGTATTTTATAATATTTTCAGAACTTGAAGAAATAAATACTAATTGTCATTTTTTTCCCTTCCCTCACAGCTTCATATTCTCCATTGCAACCTCATTCTCTAGTAAAACATCAGCAGATCCCACTTCATTCGCCACCTCCAAAGATTTCCCATCATCAGCTGATCCTGCAGCAGCAGCAGCAAGTCCAGCCGATCGCACTTCAGACTCCTCCGGGCCAGGAACCGCCTCCATCCCAGCACTGTCTGCCCCTCCCCAGCCACGCGCTGCCTCCGGCTCCCAGCAGCGTCCAGTCCCACTGCTCCCCTATCCACATCCATCCTCCGCCTCTCACGCTGTCTCCTACCCCATCCCAGTCAGCTCAGCAGTCAGTGGTGGTGTCCCCTCCTCCGTCCCACTCCCCGAGTCAGTCACCCACCATAATTATTCACCCTCAAGCCCTTATCCAGTCCCAGGCCAGCTCCCTGGTGCCGGCGGCCCTGCAGCCCGAGCCGGCCGCTCCCCAGGCGGCTGCCGCCAACCCCGTGCGGCCATCGCAGCCGCTCAGCCTCCCGCCGCACCTGCCGCTCCCGCCCTCGCCCGCCGTGCACATCGGGGCCGTGGAGCCGCCCAGCTTGGTTTCCCCGGGTCAGCAGCTCGTGTCCTCCACACCACACCAGCAGTATCCAGCCCTGCAATCCGCTCCCATCCCTCTGGCAGCTCCGCCTCAGCTCTCGGCATCCTCAACCCAGATTCAACCGCTGCCCTTGCAGTCTGTGCAGTCTTTACAAGTGCAGCCTGAAATTCTGTCCCAGGGCCAGGTTTTGGTTCAAAACACTTTGGTTTCTGAGGAAGAACTTCCTGCTGCAGAAGCTTTGGTCCAGCTGCCATTTCAAACTCTCCCTCCACCACAGACTGTCGCAGTAAATCTGCAGGTGCAGCCTTCGGTTCCGATTGAAACTCCAGTGGTGAGTGATGACATTGCATCCTTTATTCTTTCCCTAGGCTTCTCCAGAGCTGTGAGTCTGTCTCGTTGACTTCAAAGGGACCTAAATCAGGTGCTAGACAGAGGACAAGAAACCAATTGATTACAGAAATGAGTTTTAAGAAAACAGTAGACATTTTTCTTCTGTTTCATGTTTTGGTTTGGGGTTTTTTTGTTGGCTTTTTGTAATGGATCATCAGTCAAGAACATCAACCAGGAATTGAGAAAGTGTGAATTTTAGATCTAAAATGTTGTTTCTTAATGAAATTACGATGTATTTGAAGTTTAAAAATGTAAGTAAATATATGACAACACTTACATAAAGAATTTGGTAAATGTGACCTGTGGACTGTAGGCTTTTACCTCAATACAAATAGATTTTGATTAGGAGAGTCATCTATACTAGGTGGAAGGTACATATCAGGTTATTAAGATGATAGATTTCTGGATAGTAACTTTTGTACTAACATTAAAAATATTCTCTTCATAAAAGAATAGGGGAATTTTGATGCTGTACCCATCACTGCCATTTAATTTGGTTCAGTATTTGTCACAGATGTCTGCAGTTTGCAATTGAAGGTTTTGGCTTCAATCACTGGATTAAAATCATGTACAGGAAAATAGAATGATATGCAAATAATGCTGACATTTAAGATGGCGTTGCTGGGCTTTAGTGGTAAAATGCTGATGAGATGAAGTTGAACAAAAGAATCAGCACCTCTTGTAGGCTTTTTTGAGGCTATCAACAGGTTAAGGAAGGAGGTGTGTTGTTCATTTTTAATTTATTTTAAGAGGGTAATAATGTCAACTCTGATATTTCACAAGAAAATTGGGCAAAAGAGTAGAAGCCAGGTTTGCTTTTGACAGAGTGGTGTTTTACATTTTAATCTGCTAAACTGACTGTCAGGCATTTATGTAGATTTATTTCAATACTTTTGAGGAGAAGACCTTAACTTCTCTTATAGCCACTAATGCTTGATTCTCTTGGTGTACTCTTCTGAAAGACTAAGTTTGATTACACTGCTGTATAAGACAGAACAGTTTGCAGACTTGTCATTAAACTTGCATTTCGCAGATGTGTTTAAACAACATCAAATATATGTGTAAATAAAAATACATTAAACTATACACATAAGATACTGAAAAAGTCAGGTTCTCTGGTCTGTTTGATTGGAGAACTGTGCTTCTTTATATATTGCTGTTTGTAACAAAATACTTTAATTTTAGTCTCATGGATATTGTGATGTCCTCAGAGTTCATTGTTTGGTATACAGTTTGGAAACTAGTATTTTATTAAAAGATTAACGTATTTTAACTAGTAATTTATTTTTAAAACTGTATTTATGCAACTCTTTTAAGGTATTAAGATAGAATGGAAATCTCTCTAAAGCAATAGTTTGTTGGATGCAGATTTACCAAGTGGAGAATATGTGTGAAGAGGAGATGCCCGAGGACTCAGATTGTGTCCACATGGCAAGAACGCCTACACCACCCACCTTGTCTCCACCAGCCATAACCTTGGGCAATGGAGAGGCTCTTCATTCAGAAGATCCTTTGTCAGGTGAGGACAAACTAAGGTAGCTTTTGGCTTTGTGATTTGTGTAAGTAACCAATGGCCACGTATGCTTGTAGTTAGTAGGTACTGAGTAAAGGAAAATGTTTGCATGAAGAGGGTGTGTTTGTGGAATAGTCTGTCAAGATGAACCATCTTGTTTTAAAAGTGGAATCTATAAAGCCTAGGGAAGAGCCTGTGTTAGGGATTGATGGTTGCAGAGATGGGTCTTGGGGATTTATCACCTCTTACTTCCAGAATTCCGAGCCCATGGTTGGACATAAGGGATAAAACATAACACGCTTTGTTATCTTTTGCAGAACACGGGGGACTGCCTTCAGTGACATCATCAGTCAGTGCCTCAGTAATTAAATCTCCATCTGATCCTTCACATGCCTCTATTCCACCACCACCTCTCTTGCTTCCAGCAGCAACGACAAGGAGCAACAGCACATCCATGCCCAATAGCAGTCCCAGCCTAGGAAATAAACCTCCACAGGCCATTGTTAAGCCCCAGATCTTGACCCATGTCATCGAAGGCTTTGTGATTCAGGAGGGGTTGGAGCCATTCCCTGTAAGTCTAAAGGTTGCTAAGAATTTTAACTAATAATCTTTGAAATAAACTCTTTGTAAGAATGATGTTATTTGTGGCTAGTAGATATTTAGATCTTGAATTGTTTCAGATGCTGTTTTGACAATTTCTCCACTGATTGGTATTTACTACTGGCTAGTATTGGATACTACTACTGACTTGAGTAGTAGGCTATATCTGGAGATAACTACAGAGAGTGGTTTTAGGCTACCATTTGGAATATTTTTTTTTACGTTTGTCTGTCTCCTAGATGCTGCAGTTTAACTGATACCTTAATTTAAACCTCAAAGCTGAGTCTGTGTTAAAATTCTAAAATGCTACAATTTGTTGTCTCAAGCACTGACAAGCTTGTAACTGGGCTAGGTGTAATTACTGCTGTGTCTGGTAAGAATTACTGTTGAAAATTTTAAATCACAAACTGACAGTTTAAAACCTGTCTTTCTAATTTAATGTGTGCCTCGTTTCCCCATTCCCTCATTTCTGTAGATATAATGTGTTTCCTCCTTTGTTAAATATAATTGCAAACTCTGCAGAGCAGTAGTGAGTCTTAATTTGTTTGAGGAATGAGCTTTGGCACGATATAATTACCTTCATTGATGTGGAGTACGAACTGATCATCTTCTCAGTTACAACTGTTAAGTCACAAATACTTTTTTTAATTATTCACTGTTGTGAATAATGTTAATTACTCATTGTTGCTTTGCTTTTATTGCAATAGGTCAGTCGTTCATCTTTGCTGGTGGAACAGCCTGCAGAGAAGAGATTGCTGGTGGAGGGTCAGATCATGAGTGTGGTGTGTGTTGAATCAGACTTGCAGAATACAAAACATGCAGACAACTCATCAGACACAGAGATAGAAGATATGATTGCAGAAGGTTTGTAGTTTTTGTTTAAATGCCCATTTTCCCCCTCCAGTTCTGTGTGCTGTGAAATGGGGAATCAAACAGTGACCTGGCCCAGAAAAGCCAAGTTATTCTGTGAACACGTATTTTTGTATAAATTAATCTAAGATTTGAAAATTCAGAATTTTTTAGCCACCTCTGGGTTTTCTTTCACACAGCTTGAGTCCTTATTGCACCAGAGCTCTTTTTGGTGATCTGTTTCAATTGTCTTAATGCAACTCTTTCTTTCATTCTCTTAAAATAGTTCTATCCCCTCTTCCATATCAAAACTCTTTGCAGCAGGTATTTTGTCCTTAGTTTGTTTACTAGATGTTTATTCAATTTTCTTTTCAGTATTAACACTATGCTGTGTCTCAGATTTCAGACAGCTTGTCTGTTTTGTGGAATTATTCAAACACTTGTGGTTTTGGTTTTAGTTATTGTTCCTGACAGCTGGTGTTAGGTTTATGTACAAAATTTGTGACTAGTTATTAAATGTGCTAGTAGGAAACATCCAACACTGAGACACATCCACATACACAGAAGTTGAGGAAAGGAGATTTTCTGATAGTAAACCAGGGTATGAATGTGTGTGTGGCAGAAACACCCTTCAAATACCCTTCTCAGTATTTCCAGCTCTTTGCTGCACTAGTGCTTTTTGTAGAGCAGGAAAAGGGCCATCTCACCTCACCCATAACAGAAAAATACTCTGTAACAATAAGCTGCAAATCAGCAGATGCCATAATCCTTTCCTTTATTGCATGCAGCTTTTCTTTTTCATAGAGGGAATGTTGCATACATTCAAGATTTAATGTTTTCCTTGCTTTCATAAGTCCCTTTGGTTGTAGCAGCTGCTTATTCAGAGAAAGTACTTTAAAAGGTTAATTCATTATGTCATTACAGGAGAGTTTGCATTTAGACTGTGGAAGGCCTGGTTCTCTTAATGAACTCTTTATAAAGCAATTCATGGGGACTGTAACCCTTCTTTTTTAATTGCTTGCTGTGTTTGAGGGCAGACCTGCTCATGGATGGCTTGAAATTCAACAAAAAACTGATTAAGTTCATTGAATAACTTAATTGAAGGTTCATTAAGGTTCAGTTTGCTCAAGATTTTTCTAGACAGGATGAAATCTATGACTTGCTTAGCTTTGCATAATTGTCTGTTCATCAAAGTATTTAATTGAATGTGTTAAATATTTGCAGATCTTTTGCCTGCTTGAGGTGAGAGATGTGAACATAATTTTGTGTCATTGAAACTGATTTCTTTATTCCTAATTCCTTTCTTTAGAGGGACTGGATGAAATTGAAAATGATCTTCTGAAGTGTGAATTTTGTGGAAAAATGGGATATCCCAATAAGTTTCTGCGGTCAAAAAGATTCTGCTCCACATCCTGTGCCAAAAGGTAACTCTCTGTAGTTACTGTTTATCATTAGCTGGTTAATGGATTAACCTCTCTTGGTTAAGAGAGCAAGAATTCACAGTCAACATCTGAATGCAGAGTCTTCCATTATAACAGCTGGAAAGTTGATGTTTAATACCATAAGTTTTAGAAATGGGGAATAGTTTTCCATTTCCAGTCACCACTTAGCTCTTTTTTTGGCATCAGTGTGTCTGGATGTGACCTTTCTCTTATGTCTGCTACATTCCCATTTAAGTCGTGGGAATATATGTTTTTGATTTGGTACTTCTTGGGACACCACAAGCAAAATTATCTTAAAGGGATTTAGCCCTTTAATCTTAACATGGGATTTTTGCCTCTATCTTCCTTTCATTGGGTATCAGCTAAGTAGAGAAAATGGAACCAGAAAATACAATGTGATTTTAGATTTTCAGTGGACATTTCAGAGCAGAACTGTACTAGGTGATAAAATACGAAGGTATTTCTATCATAGAAAATTTTTAAGAATGGGAAGGACAGGCTCTTCCAGGGGTAATGTAAATGTACTTGATCCCACATTGAGATGAGGGTTTTGAGTAAATGGCCTTTGAGATACCTTTCTCTTGTATTTCTGTGACAGCTGTTGTTGTAATTAAGCAGCATTTCTACAACACTGTGATTTTATGGTTACTTGATTGAATTCAGTCCAAAAAACTACTAGTGCATTATTGAATATATCTTACTTCTTTAGGCACAGCCTTAGTTGCACTAAGAAATTTGGGCTGTTTCCATCAGACAAGACCAGTCGTTGGAATCGGAAGTCAGATAGCCAAAGTCTTGGGCGACGCGGGCGTCGGCCGAGCGGCCCTGAGGGGGCGTCACGAGATCATTTTCTTAGACAGGTCTGTGGAATATTTGCTTAAAACTATGGCATTGCTTTGGGAATTGCAAATAAAGCCTAATACTGTAGTGTATTTGTACTGCGTTTTCCAGCTTCCAATTACTTATCCATCTGCAGAAGAAGATCTGGCTCCTCATGAAGATGCTGTTCCAACGGCCATGACCACGCGCCTGCGGAGGCAGAGTGAGAGGGAGAGGGAGCGGGAGCTTCGGGAGCTGAGGATGCGGAAAATGCCGGAGAGCATCGACCTGTTACCAGTGGTACAAACTGACCCCTCAGTATGGACTGTTGATGAAGTTTGGGCCTTTATACATTCTCTGCCTGGTATGGAATGGGCAATAATTTGTTCTGTTGGTGTTAACAATGAAGTTCTTGCTTTGTAGCAGCATTGTGATGAGGAGGTGGTATGGTAACAGCAGTAGTGTTAGCTGGTGATAGAGACTGGAATGTGATTTGTTTCCTCTTGCTTGTTCCTTCAGCACAAATCCCATGTTGATAGAACTAGTCCCACTTCTACTGTTGCATCTCAGATGATGGAGATTAGAGCTGTTCCTTCCTTCAGTCTGACTTCTCTCAAGAGGTCAGTAGAGAGATCAGACAAACTTCCTTCCTGTTACACTGCTTTCTTCTCTTCCCTCCTCACTTGTTCCTTCTTTTCCCTCCTCCCTTGTTGCTTATTCAGTAGAAAAAGCAAGAGCAGCGTTACTTCCCTTGATGCAACTGAAAAGTTTGAAAGACCTGTCATGATACAAGTAAATAAAAAAGAAAAAGCAAGTTTCTGTTATAAAGTTAAACTTTAGGCAGAAAACCTCTGAGCAAAGCTATGCAAAATAGAGACTCTGCATACTGCTAGTCACAGTTTGTTCTCAGAAAAAATAATCTGGTTTCTCCTTGTTCACATACCTTTCCTTTAGCTTGATATTCACAGTTACCTTTACGTCATCTTCGGGTTATTTGACATTTATCATTTCCTAACTATAATAACTTTTAAAGCTTCACTCCCCACCTTTTCCCAAGGATGTCATTTTATCTGATCAGACACTATAATCCCTACAGCTAACAAGGCAGATCTCCACAGTAGCAGTCATACCAGAACTTTTGTTGCTTACCCATTAAAACCCAGGCTACATTTGTTCCTAATTTTCTACTTTGTCTGGAATGCTATACCATTTTTTTGTGAATCCCATTAGACTAATAGCCTGTGAGGAATATATCTTCAGTGCTAAGTCATACACATGCATTATGACAGATAGTCTTTTGTAGCAGGTCAGGCAAAGAATTGAGTAAGAGAGGTCTGAAATCGGCAAAAGTCATCCTTTCTTCTGATAGTTTATTGAAATTCAGTAACAGTGTCTGCTTCTGGGAGCCTGCAGTGATGTCTGTAGAAACAAGCAAAGCTCCTTAGGTTTAGGATGTGGTCATTCTTGTTTCTGTACTTGAGCAGTGTTATGGAGTGCATCTGTATCACTGCTGTTTTCAGTTACTGTTTTTGTAGATTTGAGGCTCTAGTTAATTCAATAACTAATCTTAGGCTCTCAATAAATAGTCTAGTAGTTCCTGTGCTAGAACAATTGAAGTGCCACATAAACACAATTCACTTGCAAGTATAAAAACCAAAAATCTTATTCTTAAAATGTGGTTTCTGTTTTGAAACTATTACTTTTACAATATTTCACCAGCTGCTGGATCTGGTTTAGTTCTTTGTATTCTATAAGCAAGGTGATCTTTGATTTTAAACAAACTTTATATTTGTCTGTATTTAATGAAAATTTATTATAGTTACTCATTCCTATGCATATGAATGCCTAGTTTCTCAAATACTTTTTTTTTAAAGCTCAATAGACATTTAAAGTTATACTCACAACCTGCCAGAATTTTTATTGCTATGTCGCTGCATTTGGGTTTTTTGGTAATTTTGAGGTTTATTCTTTTCAGTATATTCTCAGGTCCCTCTCTTGAAAAAATATTTTATCATATACTTCCAAGATTGATTAATGCGGAAAATAATATAGATGATTTTCATTATGGCATTTTACATTATATATCTACTTGGTGCAGTCTGTGCAGACTATCTGCCATGTTGTAGGAGATGGTGATTTGTCCCATAAACATTAGAGATGTGTGTTTTCATTTACAGCTTTCAGTGCAGTTTGTAGCTGAAATGGACTCATGTCCTTGTCAGGCTTTTTCTGAGTTCCTCTGGAGCCTTTTGGAGAAGTCAGTGTCCAGGACACTTGCACTGTTATCTGCTTCTTCTGGGGGTAGAGACAGAACAGCTTAAGCTGAGCAGAATTGTTCTCCTTTCTTTCTTCAGTTGCAAGATAAATGACCTTTCACCCGCTCCCCACCCTTTTTTTTTTGGCCAAGTTATTGCACAACAAACAATTGCAAAAGTGCTTAAGAATATACCCAGATGTGCTTGGATGAGGGAACTGCAATACCTTCAACTTCCATCCTCTGCTTTTCCAAAAATGACTTTGATAAAAAGCATTTTAAGAAGTTGCACGGAAATTCTTTGTGTCCTGCTTAAAGGAAAAGGCTGGCAACAACAAACATCCAGTTTCCTATTTCAGTAGGACCAGTTTTGTTCCTAAATGTAAGAACTTCTCATGATCTCTCAGATTCCTTGTAAGTAGTGCGGTCTGACAATCGCAATGTTCAGGTCTCAGACATGCCATGATACCTTTCCCAGAAATACTCAATACTTGACTTACAGATGTTTTTATCTGTTGTCAGCACTTCAGTAAGAAAACCTTTATGATGATGTCAGAGCTAATTGTTGCATGAGGTCTGTTTAACAAATCATTAAGAAAAAAATAGTACGTTATTCTTTGTGAAAAGCTAACTTTTTCCAACCTTGAATGTTACAACCTTCACACAATAATAATCCAAATGAATTCAGGTTTGGATGTTAATACTTCCTTCTACGTTTCCTTTCCATTTGCCTTGTACACATTTGTAAATCCATCGGGAAATTAGACTATCTATTCTTTATAGAATTTAGATCTGAACACACAAGGGAATATGAAATTAGTTGATGTCATCTAGGTAGAAAAGTTCTTCACAGTAATTTCGTATCTCTATAATAGTGTACTTTTAAAAAGGGAAAATGTAAAAATGCAAAAAAATAAGCTTACTTGAGGAATAATTGAAATCAGGAATGGAAGGTGGAGCACAAATTCAAGTGTGTCTGAAAGGCTCTGAGGCAGATGGCGAGAGACTGCTGGATTGAGAACACAAATGTATTAAAAAACCCCATTAAAAACATGACTGAGGGAAAGAAGTTTCAAATAAACAACTGACAATGAGTGCTCTCATGGACTCTCATGTTAGAAGACATTTATTCATCTAACAGAGCTGCCATAGAGCCAGGCATAACTGGATGATTCTGCTCAACACGTGTCCAGAACATCTTTGGAGAAACCTTTATTTCCACAGTGTTCTTCAGTGGAAAGGGTCCCTCACTTGCTTGGGACAGTCCAACCCATGTAGTCTTTTTTTACGTTGTAAGCTTCAGTAACCTGAGGCTGGTATTTCATGTTGAGAAAAGGAGTTTAATATGGGAAAAAAGATCCAACCAGCTTAAAGTTGCACTTGTGAAGTGAGTTACTGCTGTGTGTAGAATATTCATTCTGATGACTAACAATAAGTATCTTCATGAGATGGTTGTGGCAAAGCCCATACATCAAAACTCTGTTTCCTTAACCCAGTGGTGTAACACGCAGATGGAATTAACTCCTTTTGGAAACTGTAGCTATGTGAATGTTCTCGTTGAGTTGCACATAGCAGTATAATATAGTTATCTTTTATAGAATTAGATAATAGTATCTTTTTACTGCTGGAAAGAACCCACTTGAATTATGTTCCTGATTGCTATTTCAGTGCTGTTTTCCCAGTCTCTTCCAATGATGAGAGGTTGTTCCTCTTAACGAAATGAAAATGCTATCTTTGCTGGGACTTGAAATTCCCAATAAGTAGTTCTCCAATAAATACAGTGTAATTAGAGGCTGTAGTAAAAATTACTTTCAGATTATTGTAGAATTCCCATCATAATATTGTACTCTTGCATGTAATTTAGGTTCAACAAGCTAAAGGGATGAGCACTGGAAAATGTGTAGCTGAAAAGCTCTAGTGTGGACAAAATCACTGGATCTAAGAATGGGTGTTTCTAAACCAGTAATCATATTTTTTATTGCCTTTAGGTTGTCAAGATATCGCGGATGAATTTAGAGCACAAGAAATTGATGGACAAGCTCTCCTCCTGTTGAAGGAGGATCACCTTATGAGTGCAATGAATATTAAGCTTGGACCTGCACTGAAAATCTGTGCACGTATCAATTCCTTGAAAGAGTCCTAGGAGGTGAACATGAAGGTTTAAACAACAGTTTCTCAGTGACAGAACCGACAGTAATATGCCAACATCTTCACTGTGGCATGAGTGTTACTGTGATGTTTTGTTGAATAGGTGGGATTCTCCCCACATAAAGACTTTAAAATGTTCCTTTGATTATACCAGGAGTCCTCTGTAGTTTTCAACAACTAATAGGTTTATGGTAAAGCCTGAGTAATGCTTTGAGTTGAAATTTTTCATGGAAAAACATGAAGTGAAATATGCTGTGATAGGTTAAATATTCCCCAAGATGTACTTCATCTTATGAGTTATGATTAACACCCCAGTCCCCACCCCAATCTAGACATCATTTAAATTGTGTTGCTGTATTCTGAAAGATTTTTCCCACATACAGCAGTGTTTGGACTGAACTAACAGAAGTGTCCACAGGCCCTGTGGAAGCACTAGTACCAGTAAAATGCTATGCATTTAGTTGTGCTCTCTGAGTTTGTTTTAGTCTTGAGCAAATTGTTTGTAAGGGGTAGGTTGGCAGCTGGTTTTCCTCGTGTAGGCTTACCCTCATCTCTGCCACTCTAGTATTTTCTTGAAGTCTGTAAAATACTATAAACCATGTAGATGTCTCATCAAAATCCTCATGATCAGGCTACTGACACTCCTGCCAGAGGTAACTGAAGCACATGTTACTTTACTCTTTGAATGCTGCTATGCACTAAGGGGGCATTAAGTGTTAGGTTTGTAGTTTCACATGCTGCTAGTTAAGCTAGACCAGCAGTTCTCAAATGAGGGTTCAGGGTGGACCCTGAGGAGGTGTGTGAGCACTCAGGGTTCAGGTTCCCAAATGCTTGGGTGTGAGGGGCTGAAAACTGCAGCCAGGACCAGCTCGTGTTGAGACAAGTTACTTTAGAGACTGGGACAGAGAAGAGACCGCATAGCTCAGATGTTCTTTTACTTGATACCTCTTCTGACATGTCTTTCCCCGTAGTGCATTCCCATTGCCTCACTGGAAGCTTCCAAGCACCTTTTACTTGTCCAGTGGCCAGTGTGAGCTGTGCTTGCAGTACTCTGAGGAAGGAGCAGTGAGGCCCCCTCAGAGCTCATGCAGGAGCAGCTGTTGCTGCCGTGAGGGAGCCTGGAGCTGTGGTCAGCAGGCGGAATTGAGTATCAACGTTGGCAGCTCTGGGAGAAATATCCAGGGGCCCTGCTTTGTCCCTCTGGCAGGAGATTTTTGTCTTGGATGCTGCAGACCCAGGTGGAGGGATTTTAGTGTCCCACTGCATCTTCCCTCTCTCACACCCCGTGGAACAAATCTGTTTCCCCAGTTACTGATGCTCTTGGAAGCTGCTTGGGCTCTGAGGCAGCAGCACCTTCTTGTCCTTTGCTTCCCTGCCACCTGTGCACAGATGCTCATGGATGTCTTTTGTACTTCTGTTCACTCCCTTTTGCAGCTCCACTCCCCTTATGTACAGACCTGGATCCCTAAGCTCTCGTCTGGGGAAAGAAGGGTACGTGTGCTGATAGTCATTGTGTATATTTGAATTAAATATGTGTATGTGTCTGCAAATAATGTATTTTTTTGTATTTTATGCAAATTCATGCATAATATATGATTGTGTAGGGAAGTATTCAGGGGGCCTGTACAGTATTCCTGAAGAGAGGAGGAACTGACCTAAAGTTTGAGAACTGCTGCCCTAGATCAAAAGGAGTCAATGCACATACACTGGCTAAAAGGCAGGTTTGTGACAGACAGACTAATATGTATATTATTTAACTGATGACCTTAAAGAGTAAATTTGGATTACAGAAAAATCTGTGCTTCATTTTCCTTTAATAGACTGTTGCTTTGTTTCCACTAACACACTTTTCTACTATTACCTTCCAGAGATCAACATTAGAATCATTGTTCTTAATTACAACTGTTTGAGCTTGCTAATAGCAGATGTTATTAATTTTTTTTATTAACCACTCAAGCTGCAAGTTAGGACAACACATTGCAGTTACATGCTGGTATGTGGTGAGAGCCCTTATCCAAATGGCACCAAAGCTTTAGAGGATGAATTGATGCCTGGATTTATTTTGGAGGGAAGTTGCTAAGCACTTTCTAATTTGGGGTTTTTTTTTTCCTGTTTTCAGTTACTGTTGTAAAATAAACTTCTTAGTTGAAGTTCCAACATTTGCTAATGTTCATTTGAAAGACATTCAAATGATGGAGATGGTGGGTTCCCATTTGTAGCATTTCTGTAAGATACACAGTGTAGCATATCTGTAACATACGTTCTAAAGGATATGTTCTGTTTTGATGAGCTAACTGAAGACTAAAGATATCTTAGATATTTATCCTTTGGCTTTTGTCTTAAAGTTTTATTATTTTTATACAGAAATCTCACTGGCTAATTTTTAATCTGTCTTCTGATTGTACTGTTCTTAGGCAATGTAAAAAGTAGGGATACATAAATGTGGTTTGATCATGGCTTAAGCTGTACTAGAAAATGTGGACTTAGGGGTCTTATTCTGACCTATAGTTAATCAGTGTTACATGCATGAGAATTTCATGGCTGCTTTAATTTTGCTTTATTAGACAGCTTTCAGGAGAGCTTCTCCAGCTAGTGTTTGTGTCCAGCTCAGCCATAATCACTGCCAGGTGCCAGGAGCTCAGAGCAGACCCCAGTAAGGCACATCTGGTCCTGTTCTTTTGGTATGTAACATTCCCTGTGCGTTTGGGAGAGCCGCAGATAATGAGTTATGCTTTAAATATTCATGAATGCAACAACTGAAAATGTGGGCCTTATGCATATTGAAAGGTTTTTTTCTTCAGTGATTTTGGCAATTAACTGGAATTTAAAAGCAGACACAGCTATACCAACCTGTACTGATAGAAGTGCACTTGTATGGGAGTGTTTGCCAGTGTAGCCGTGTCAATAAAATCAATTTTAAAAAAATTCACACTTGTATGTGAAAGTAGGCTGGAAAATTTCCAAGTGCAGCTGAAGTATACTTGGGAAGCTTATGAATTTGCTCAAAAAAGCAATATAATACTTAGACAGTCCTCCAGAATCATTTTACATATCAGCCAGTTGCTGTTCAGATCGATGAGGTTTTCCCAGGCTTATGCTACCATTTCCCATGGCTTTCCCACACATTAGGCTGTACCCTCTTGCAAAAGAAGTATTAAAGGTCTTAATTGTATTTTAACACTTGTTCCCACTGGATGTGTCTACAAGAAATCCTTTTTATTAGCTTTATTTCCTGGGATTTTGCTTTCTGTATTCAGACTTCTGGTGTTGCAGGCTACCCCTGACAGTAATGCTTGCAGTATTTCAGCTTCCACAGAAAGGAATGCAGGATGCCCCAGGATCTTAGCTCAGAAGGGAGATATATTCCATGGCTTTTTCCCTTCCTTTTTCTCCATCCTACCCTGCTCCTTAATGGAAACTGCAGCATTAGCTCAGGGCAAGGCCCTTTTGCAGAGCACTGGGTTGAAGGTAGCTGTCAAGATTTCATCCAGTAGAATAGAACTTGACACTTCCCTCAGCTTCAGGATTGGTTTGGGGTTTTAAAGAATTGTACGTGAATTATCTAAATGGGTGTGCAGCCTCCCCTGATCCGTCTGGCTCGTGTCACTCAGCGTCCCTGCTTTGCAGCTGGAGTGGGGCACTCCCTTGAGGAAGCTTGGCCACCTCTACTCACTTAAAGTGCCAGTTGTTTTGGATCACCAGAGAATGTTTGAAGGGTTTTGAAACAGGCTGCATTGTAAATCCATTCTTTACCCATTAACCCATCATATTTTTTCCAGAATTGAAGTTCTTGAGGGAGGTAAAGCCTTTGCTAGATTTTTGTCAACAAGACACTTCAAATAGAAGATTTATATCCCACAAGCATCCGTTTCCTCATTTCTTTCCCATGAAAGCAGGTTTTTTACCTCCTGACACCCACTTGTGCTTTGTCCAAAAAGGAATCCAGCCTTTTGGATAGAACAGATGGAGTCCTTTGTAACTGCAGATGTGGCAGGAAAAGGATGGGATAAAACCAAGTGTTTGGGCAGGTTTGTGATAGCTTTTGCATCATTTCTGTATCTTGAGCTGTAAGGAAATATTCAGGTACAAAACCATTGAAGTGTGGTTTGAATGGAAGTTCATCATGAGACTGGGCTGGGTGTGGTGTGTCACTGCCTGGAAACTAATGCCAGTTTCAGATGGATGTTCTCATTCTAATATCACAATATCCATGCAGAAACTTCCATCTCCATAGCTCAACAGATTTCTTACACAGTAACAAATGTACAGCTCTGAGTGATCAAATAATTCAGTGACAGCTGTGTTGAGCCCTGGTCTTGCAAATAATTACATTTATAACATGAGTAGTTCTTCTGATTGTACTGAGACTGCTCATATTAGAATTCAGTATGTATAAAAGCTTGCAGGGTTATTTTCTCACCAGTATTGTATAGAGATGTCCTGTTAGCATATACTTAGAAATATAGTTGTCATCATTAACCAGACATTTACTCATAGATTTTTCTAGGCTGCAGATAATGACTGTGCAAAACAACCAGTCAAAGATACTTTTTTAATATTCACCTGAATTAGTTTATTAGAGATGGAGAGAAGCTAATATTTTAGAGTATTTTGTTTTAAATACAGTTCTTCTGTTCAATGGTGAGTGGAACAGGTATGAGCAGAGCTATCAGTGAATAATTTCACTGTAAAGTGTTAATTGCTCATAGTGAATTAAATTTCAAGTAACTCTTGCATAGTGAGCTGCAGTTTAAGACAGGTAATATTGTGAGAAGAAAGAAATTTTAAATTCATTTAGTGCTTAGTTCATTTAAGATGAGCCTAAATTAAATTAATTTTAAAAGAATTTGCCTTTAGTCATGCGAGTTTATTTAGACCTGAAAGGTTCTATGTAGTTACATCCCCTTGATGGCTTTGAAAATAGTGACATTTGAAAAAGAGATGGTAGTGATGGTCCAGACAAGTGCCAGGAAGTTTTTCAGGAAGCTCTTTCAGGAAGCTGTCCCTGGTCTGAGCTGATGGAGTCAGGGCCTGGGACACAGGCTGAGCACCAAGGCAGTGAGCACACATTACCCTCATCCATGGCAATCAGCCTGCTTTGCTTTTACCATCTTCATCTCTTTGGAACTCTGACATTTCCTTCCCCACTCCATTTCTGGGTGTGGCATTTTGCTCTCTTGGATGTCATCTCTGTGAGTTGGGGCATTTTGTGTTCTGCTTTATCCCCTGGGTCTCATGGTCAGCACTTCCATGTGCTCAAGGCCCCATCCGAAGCTGCTGTGGAGGTTTGTGTAACCTCTGCATTAAAACACACTCCTGCTCATTCACTTGAGGGTTGCATAGTATTTTCTGATCTCCTACAGCAAAGTGGGAGGGAAAAAGCAAAGTTCAAAGATGTGAATATGCTGGTAATTGCAGGTACGTAGTAAGCTCATAGTCCAGCTTTTGTAGCCATGGTTTTAACTTTTCTGAAGCACAGTTCTGGGAGCCAGTGTTATGAACAGATTTCAAGTTTAAATTTTTTAAACTTCCAGCATGTATTCCTGCTGAATTATCCAAATGACTCTGAACAGTAAGGAACTAGAAAAATGAGATTTAAAAATATTTTTTCCATCTAGATGTAATTGTAACAAGCACAACAGTGCATTCATAGAATTGTGTTCATAAACACTGTTTAAGTGCAATACATAATACTGAAGGAGCATTCTAATTGTGTTTATAAAACAGTGGTTTGGTACATAGGGCTGTTGACAGGCTTGTAGTGTTGTTGCTAGGTAATAATCAGGGTATCTGTGCTGATTATGGGATTAGGCTCAAAGTACAAATATCTTTGATTCATGAGGTAGATCTGCTTTGTGGGTGAAACCTGGGCAGCCTGTGAATGGCTTGTGTTGTCCTCCACTACCCAGCCAGGATGTTTTCATCCTCTGGCAGCTTTTTGCAAATTCATTTTTGGAAAGAACAGTGAGGGATTCTGCACACCCAGCTTCCTTTCCAAGTAGTCTTTGTGTTGTAGAATGAACGAGCCAGTACTGACCAGGAAAGATGTGTGTAAAGATGAAGGGTTTTATCATTGAGTGCCAAATACTCCCTTTATGGAAACACATAGAATATCTCATTAAAATCAACGTTGACTTGTAAGAGATTCTTTAAATGAGAAAAGGACAGAAGTTTTCCATAAAGGGTTAACACTTTTGCTGTTGTTAGCATTAATATCGAATAATCCTGTAAGAATTAAGGACTGTAAGGTATTTGAATGGTGTAAGGCCATGAGCTGCTGGCACAGCACAAGAAGTGATGTACACAGGAGATGTAGCAGTGGTCATCTGTAGTTCTTTTATTTCAGATATTACCACCTTCCTGGCATAGCTTCTGTCCTCTTTGGCAGTGAAACTGTCACCCTGTTCTAGAGAGGGATGGTCCAGGGCTGTGTGGCTGGACCCAAGCACCAGTGTTGGGACTGCCCAGAAGCACCAGGTAAAAAAAAAAATGCACAGAGGAAAAGACATAATTGTTAGGAAGGCAGTAGGATGGAGATCACTGCACAGCTGGTGTCTCCCTCCATGAATGCCAAGGATAAAAGTGGGCTTGCAAAGAGAGTTACCATTAATATATTTAAAAATAGTCACTTGGCAGGCTCAGGCACCACAGTTGGATGTTGGTAGAGACCTGCAGTGCCACTGGAGGTGACAGCTCCAGGTTGATGCTCTTTGGCACTTTTCTACAAAAAGTAAGGAAGAATAAATTTGACAACTAATACAGTGACGTAACAACAATCCATTAATATTTGCTTTGGCTGCATGTTGTGGATTCCCTGTAAAAAATGTTAAAAACTTCAAGTGGCTTTAGGAGCACTGCAGCAGCTACAGGAATTCTGGCACGTTAGGGGAGACGGGGTTGTGTAAACTTTAATTAAGGCTTGAGAAGCTGAACCACACTGATAAATAAAACATGTCAGCAGCCTCACCCAACTGGTTGCAGTTCCAGTTCTGTACATGTTAGTGATTCAGAAGGGTGAGACTTACCGTGCAAAACACACCTGAGATGAACTTGAAAATAGCTTTGCCTTCGTCTGGTGTTGAATGAACTTTAAAAGAGGAATTTCCCCCTGCCTGCCAAGTCTGTAGGGTTTAGTTATTTCATTATTCTGAAATGCCTGGTGCATTCCTATATTTGAGGTATTTGCTGATTTTTAAATGGAATTAGGTTTTGTAAATATTTTGTCAGCCCCATTTCAGTGGGTGACCAGTTTCTATAAAACCTGAAGAAATGCTGTGTCAAACCCCTGTGTTTAGCCATGGTTTATCCTATAGCATCTCCAGCACTAACTAACAGCAATTTCAGTTTGAGAGAGCAGGGAGTGATTGCTTAGGGTTGTTTTTCCAGTTAACATTGCATGTGCTTTCCTACTTTTAACATGGAAATAGAATTTCCTCCAAGTACATTTTCCAGCATAAAAAATGAAATAATTTGTGGTGCCAAACACTTCAAACTGTGTTGCTAAGCATTGTCTCCTCTTATTGCACTAGTTTTAAAATTCAGTTTTCGATCATTTACTGTCCTTTTGATGGCCTTTTTAACAGATTTTCCCCCAAAACCATGTTCTAGTGCTGAAAAATGCTTGTCCCCTTTTGATTACGTCTCAGAAACCTCAAAGAAATTTACCACAGACTGTGGGTGAAAGAAGCACTATGTGGGATGAAGTAATAAATCAAAATAATCAGATTTTGATATGTTTCAGAAATCAAAGATTAATTTATGATTGAGATATGATTGTGTATTCTTATGGAGTGAAATACTGGAATATTCTTTTATAAGAAAATTTAACCCATATAGTATTAAATTCTGCAATTAAATCTATCTCTATAATTGATATATAATAATGTAAACTATTACCCAAAATTTAAATTTCACAGTTGAAGAGCACACAATGAACTATGTAAAAGTATGATCTTTACTTTGTGAATCATTTTTTTTAAGAAGCACTTTCCTATTACCAACTAGCATGTGAATGAATTTTAGATTCTCTCATTTGTTATGATCTGTAAAAGTGAAATTTCTTCAATCTGTCTGTTAATGGGTAAAATCCATCTTACAAATGCTGAAACAAAGCACCTTATACTATGCTGCTTAAACTTGCTTGTAATTGCACCTTTTGTTATCTGCAGAGTTTTCTTAATGAGTATTCTTGTGTGAAATCATTGTTCCCTGTGGGTCTGGGGGACGATTAACCAACCTACAGCATCATTTACTTAGTTTCTCTTTCAATACAGCCTTGTATTGTGAGTTTAGTGCTTCAGAAATAAATGCTAATTTCATTTGTCTGCTTTGGTTGTGTATCATTTATTTCTCTTATACAAAATCAAATCAAGTCCATTATAAAACTGTAAGAATTTGGAAATTAAGAGTATTTTTGCTAGAAGCCTAATTCTTTCCCTGCTGAAGTAGTCCCACTAAATATTTAACTATTTTAAAGTAATTTTGGCTTCAAAATAAACTATATTTTCATTTAAAGCATTCTTTAACCTTGGGCATGTATTTATATATAGCAGCTAACCTTGATGCTCTGAATAATTATTTACTTTTTAATTTGTACATATTAGAGGAGCAGCAGCAAAGAAACAAAGACACAGCACCTCTCCTGTGGCTGTAGCACCTCTCCTGTGGCTGTGGAAGTTGCACATCTTGCACTGGTTTTGCACTGGTTTTGCACTATGTAAACAAAGTTTCTGTTTCTGTAGGAGTTGTAACTTGAACTAAAACCAGTTATTTCTTGTTAAACAGACAGCAACCCTTACCTTCCATCAAGGTGACAAAAATCAACGTTTTCAGAACAAAATACACTTCAAAAAGTCCTTTGAACTTTAGGTCAGCATCTGTATGTAACTCCAGCCTTGAATCTTGCATTTTGTACTGTAAAACCTGAGATAATTCCATTTAAAGGAAGTGTAAAATTCTAGTCAGAACATGAAGTTTAACTGGAAACTTTTCCTATATAAGCAGTGGTCTTTTAAACATGTAATTTGAAGTTGAATTCCCTGGACTGGCAGTGCTTGCTGCCCACTGGCACTCGGTGTCCTGCACTCCAGTGCAATATTCACTACAACATTGCTGGACACTGGACTTGTTTCCATGGAGTGAAGCTCTGGAGATGTTTCCTTGTGTTGTCTGTAAGGACCCAGCCACAGAACATCAGAGTTCTGCTTATTTTGCAGCTTTTTGATCGTTAACAGATGACAATTACTGCGCCTGGTTTATCAGCTGGCTCCGTGCTTTCATTGTTGAATGGCATAAAGCAGAATTTCCAAGTGACGAATGGGTCTGTGCACCACCCATCCTCTGTGAGCTCCACATCGTGGCACCGACACCAGTAGGCTGCTGCCAGGAGGAAGCTGTTGATGAAATACAGCCAGGGCACGTTCATCTCCACGTAGGCCGGGATCTGCACACCCAGGAACAGAACCACGACCTGGAGAACAACAAACGGTGCCCAAGTGCCAAGGAAGCACAGGAGGAGCCTGCTCAGGAGCTGCCACTTAAAGCAAGCGTTCTTGTTGTTGTTAGGCACGTAGGAGAACATCACAACAGGCTGTCTGGAAAAGTAGAGGAGCCTGGCAGACAGCAGCATGGTTGTCACCTCCTTCCAGCGAGCCAGGAGCGCCGTGCCCAGCAGCAGCACCATGGCACACGACACTGAGTAGCTCTGCAGGCTGCCAGAGAGAGGGCACTGTGAAGGGGAAACACTGTTCTGCATTTCCAGTTCTTCAGAGACAGCAGGAACTTTGAGAGTGCAAAAAAACCCTGAAATCCATATAACCGCCACAGCAAATACATAAAGTAACTTCCGACCTCTTTTAGGGAACTGGGATGTTTGGGAGGCGGTGGTGTAATAATCCAGAGCAGCCACAAGATACACTGGGTAATGCAAAATCCCGTAGGTCAGAGAGGTGATCTGAGTGAAGAGGCAGATGTGGTACTTTGTGAATCGCATGCCCCACAGCGCAAAGTCTTCTAAACAGAAAATGAAACTGATACTCAGCAGCAGCGCGAAATCGAGAAGTGCCACTGAAATGCAAAAGCATGCCATAAAACTGGTTTTCACGGATTTTGGCTTAATTTGCAACACGAGGAAATCAAGGAAGACTTTTCCAAGCATAATCAGGACCAACATGGAGCTGATTTCAAGAGGTTGGCTGGTGTGGGTGCAGTGGTACTGACCAGAATCGTTTTCACAGAGTCTGGCAGCCATCCTTCAGTGGTGAAAACAGCAAAAATAACTGTCACAGAGCACAGTGCTTCATCTCTGAAAAGAAAAAAAAAAACTTCTAAAAATTCATTTCTGTGTACCTCTACCACTTACTTAGTTCTCCATCATAGCAACTACCCAATTTGTCTGAGTTTTTCAGGCTTCTTAATGAAGAGCAAAAAGCTTCACTAACTCATCATTAAATTATCAACAACTGCGTAAATACCATGTTCTTTGAATTACATTCTTGAGAGTTAAAAGGCCAACATAATTTACTTTTCTAGCTACTGACCCAAGGAAAGGTTTAGGAAACAAGGTTGATTATGTTCCTTTCCTTTAGAAAGCATGGAGAGGTCTTTCTGTCAGGCTGGGCAGAGGGATGGAACTTTCAGAACTCCTACATATTTTGAAGAAATTACAGGGCAGAAATACACAAGACCCTATAGGAGATGCTGCAGCACAGCCTCACAATTCATTATGCTCATAGAATCTGTAGGAAGTCAAGACTGCAGAAATATCTTGAAAGCAGAAAAAGCATCAAGCATCACCTCCTTTTTTGGTGCAAAAATCCTGGAACTCCAAGGCAATCCAAAGCACAAAGGCTTCATTAGTGAATTGGGCTTTTTTGTTCATCTCTAAGTACTACAGTGACAGACACCTCAGAACAGACGGTTTTCTCTTCAGACTTCCACAAGTTTCTTTATAACTCTTTTCCAAGTGTTAATTCCTAAGGAAAATGAACATAGAGTGGCTCTGCATGTCAGCAAGACAGCATGGACAGCTTTGTCTAATTTCTTCTCTCTTTCCTTAAAGAAGCAGGATGGTGTCAGTGATCTCAGTGAGAGCAAAGAAGAGCTGAGGAGCCAAGGCAGCCGTAAAAAGGAACGGACTCTTCGTCTCTGTGTTAACAGCGAATCGCTTTGATTTAAACGGACACCTGCATTTCGTGACCAGTTTGCCAGAGTCAGTAACCATTTGTGTTAGTGCACATTTGAGCTCGCGTGTCCTGAGAGCAGGGTTAGAGCAACTACAGGTCCTTGGCAGCACAACTTGAGAAGCGTCCCTGGAGTTTGTTTACAAGCCTACCTGGGCTCGCTGCTTCACTCTTCATCTACACGAGTGCATCCTCTGAAACCTCATTTGTCTTTACAGTACGACTTAATTCCGGCGTGTTTTGTCTTCATGTATCAGACGCTGCACTTGTGTACGCAGAAAGGAGGGAACCTGCACGCAAACAAGGTGCCGTTCGGTAAGATAGTAGTAGTAGTAGTAGTAATAATAATAATAATAATAATAATAATAATAATAATAATAATAATAATAATAATAATAATAATGTT
>VXBT01009025.1:943511-1036999 GCA_013400235.1 Oriolus oriolus
CCCCGGCACCCACCTGCGGCCGCCGCTCCGCGCTCCCGCCCGGCGGGGCCGCCACCTCCGCCCGCCCCAGCGCGGGCACCGGGCGGGACCGGGCGGGACCGGGCGGGCGGGAAGCGGCGGTGCGGGCTCGTGTCCGGGTAAACAGGGCATAACACAGGTAACACAGCTAACATATATAACACTTATAGCACGTATAACACAGGTAACACGTGTGTATGACAAATATAGCACACATAACACATGTAACAGAACATATATAACATATAACAGCTGTAACGTGTAACACACGTGACACATAACATACAACACAGGACAGACAACGCAGAGCACATATAACACATTTAGCCCACATAACAAACGTAAACAACTCATCTAATGCACATAGCACACATAACACATATGACACACAGTACACGTAACCCAAAATAACCACCCCGAGGAACAAGCTCAGTGTATTGTGTTTGATCCCCTGGCGGTGGGAGGTGAAGCAGACTCACGGTGCCCCAGCGCCGAATGCAGCATGGTGGGATGCCCAGATCCTTATAAAAGTGGCAGGTAAATATTTTGGGGTCTAAATGTGTGAGGTGTGTGTGGAAAAAAGGCAGTGGTGGGGCATGACGGCGCTTCAGTAGGAGCCCTCGGGTCCCCCTGCATGGCAGGGAGCACAGGATGCTCCCTTTGGAAAGCCCTGTGCCCACGCGGTGGGTATTGTTTGATGTATCTCTGTGTACAAAAGTATCAAGTCGCTGGCAGGACTTCTGAAAGCAACTAACTCTCTGGAATTAAATTCAGATGTAAGTTGTGATTTTTCTCCCCTCTATTTTTCCTTGCCCCTCTCCTCCCGCCGTCCTTCTTCTCCTGCCGTGGGTCATCTTAAGGATTAAAGAACTCAAGGGGGGAAAAGTTCTGAGGTTTGTTTGGTTTGGGTTTTTTTGTGGAAAAACAAGATGATCAGTACTCTGTAAAACCGGACAGCTTAAAGTAATCTTCAGCAGCGTTTATGCTGACCATAGTTACTTATCCACACAGTGGTTACTAGGACTGTTGCACAAATTGGAGTATAATAAGAAAATGTTTACACCTGAGAGGGATATTGCACCTTCTGAGCACCCAGTCCATCCACAAGTATCTGAATACTGATGCTTTCATAGTAATTTTCTTCTTAGTTCTAACCCAGGGCAAAGCAGTGAAAGTGATTTTCCCAGAGGGAGAAAATGAACTGTTTGGATGTCTGGGTTTGTTTCTGTTCACGTCTCTCTTTTGGACTGCAGAAACTTCTGCACAGGCCTGTGTGAGGAGATGCCTGGATGGTGGAAATGAGGAACTGGGAGGGGACAGGGACAGTTTAGACATATTTTTTCTGCTGATAAAAATCTCAGTGAGTGTGTGACCTCGAGACTCTGTCAGCTCTGTGCTCAGTGAGCCTTCTGGGGGAGTTCCTCAGCGTGGCCCACAGAGCAGTTCTGCCTGCATTACATCCCCTGTTTGTGTTGTGGCTACTCTCAGCTTCTCTTTCCCTCCACCATCTTGTGCTTGTTTGAAAGTTTGCTTTTTACCCACTGATTACTCTTGTTTTCTGCTCCTGAGTGCTGCACCTCACCTTCCATCTCAGAGAAATGATGGTGCAAGGTGGGATGTCCTGGAAATCAAATGCAGGGCAATAGAAAGGTTTAAGAAATTAGTTTGTATTTACATGGAGGCAGCTGTGTGTGAAAACAGGACAGGAGACTCCTCTTCGAGGAGGAGAGTACATGAAATAATACAGAAAATCTGTTGTAAAAGCTGTTTGTGTATTAAAAGGTCATGTAGTGGTTCTGTGTTGTCTGAGACATAGAGGCTTCCTTCCTTCTTTGGGGCTGTTTCCTGCTGCTGGTTGCTCATATTTTGGCTTCTGTTGTACAACTTAACTGTGAGGGTAGAATTTTAAGACAAAGGGGAAAGGAACAAGAAAAAAGACCACCTCTAATTTCAAATCTAACTTGATCATTTTCTGAAAGAAACAGTGGCTGAACAAACTGTCCTCACTGAACAGATGTTGGGCTCTACCCTCTCCTCCCTGCTGTGCTGGAGCTCAAGACTGCAGCCTCTGAAGTCACTTAGGAAGAGCAATAGGGGCCAGCAGAGTCTCTGCATGTTGCTGGTGCCTGATTTAGGGCAGGAGGTTTCCTTCAGACAGGGGCAGGTGCAGATAATGAATACAACTCCTTTACCCGGAGGAGTATGGGCTGTGCTTCCTGTGCAGTTAGAGCTGAGTCTTTGCTTTCCCCCTGCTCTTCCTGTTTGAGATGTGCTGTGCTTTAGAAGCTCATTGCCACCTGTGCCTTTATTGTGTTGAGCAGAGGAGTAAATTTAAACCTGACCTCTGTGTTCTTCAAGCACTCTTATGTTGGCATCTTGGACACCTCAAGCCATGTGGGCAAAGACAGGGAGATCAAATGCATCTTTATGCATTTCGGTGTCATGTGTGGGGAAAGCTGCCCACTGTAACTCCTGCACAAATGGTTGTGAACATTCCCTCTCCTGAGCAGCAAGGGGCTGGGGGGGACTCACTTTGGAGGGGCTTGGTACCCACAGCCAGGGGCAGCAGACCACTGGAATGTCCCTGTGGAATGTTGTCTGGAACACATTTGTCTGTGGGGTGAGTGCCAGTCTGACAGCCTTGCCTGCATCCTTCCCTTTTCCCTGGATGTGCCTTTAACTGGGTGTAGCCCAGCTGAGCCTGTTTAATGCCCTGTCAGGGTTTGTGCCTTGTCAGCACTGGATTAGCAACCCGAGTTTTGCAATGGCAAGCGGTTGTGGAGCTGCTGGTCCTGAAAGGCTGCATGGCTCAGAGAGACAGAGTTTATGAAGATTTTATACTGTTTAATTGAATATTTAACTAATAGAATATGGAACCAGTAAACTATTTAACCAATTTTAACTTTTAACTAACTTTAATTTTAAAGAAGAAAATGCTTGACTGATGTCCCATTTGCAGGATGTTTTATTTTTTCAAGAACCTTTTAAAAGCACAGATAATATGTAGTGGATCTTCATTTCAATCACTTGAGGTGATCATCTTAAAAGTAACACGTTTGTTCTTAGGAAGATCTTGTTGAGGAACAAGAAAAACATTTCCATAGTAATTTTAATTTGAAGGCATCTTTTTATAGAATTCTAATTCTGCTTATTCAGTGAAAATCCAGAAAATGCAGTAGAGAGCTGGCGTCAGCCTTGCTGGATTTCCAGGAGTGGTGTTTCCTTGGTTTGTGTCCCTACTGTGTGCTGTCACTGCACAAGGTTTAGCTTGTGCTGGTGCTCATGATGTCACTGCAGTGTTGGTGGGTTTTTGTCTTGTCTTTGACATAAATAATTTTTCAGGGAACTGGAAGAAAGATGGTATGAGCAAGGCCCTAAAAACTGCATTACATGAACCAATAATTTAAAAACCCAGTTCGTAGTTTACTGGTCACTGTAACACAAAACTAAAATTAAGACTGAAGCCAATGTGGAGTGCAGGGTGTGATCAAACTCTCTTTGTGTTGCTCGCAAACACCAATGCAGAGCCAGAAATCTTTTGTAACCTTTTAGTATATTACAACTTCTTGGTAGAGTTCAATTTTAAGCAAATTCTGTTGTGGCACTTTCATTTAAAAGGAAGCTAAAAAGGGGGAAATGTAATTTCAATCCCACCCTCAGTGTGAAGAATTCAAAACTCCATCTTCTGACTCCCAACAGCCTAATTACTGGTTGAACACTCATATGCTAGGAAGAGAAAATAAGACTTTACTGTGAAGGCCAGTGAGAGTCACCCGGGACTCTGCTCTGTGTTTTTATTGATTAGCAATGATAAACTGCTGGAGTGTCTCTCTCCTAAGCACCTCCATCCATCACTAGATCCGGGCTACAGGGGACTTTCAGGGATCACAAGCTGAGCCTTTCCTGTGTTTGCCTTCTATTGTACACGATGAAGATTAATGGTTGTTACCACCTGCAGAAAATCTTTGATCTTTATCTAAAGCAGGATCAGTGTTTACCCAGTACTGTTAGTTCCCTCTTTACTTCAACTTGCACTGAAACTGTTTGCACAGTGCTGTTGCTAACTCTAAAGTAATTCCTCTCTCAGAAGTCTTTTATCACAAAACAGTTTTTTTTTCTGTGATCGTTATTTTCACATACAAAAAAAAAAAAACCAACCACATGGCAAAGCAAATGCCCCTGTGTCAGCCAGGCAGTAATGGACTCTTTGTGGACACTATCAGGAAATGTGCCTTTTGTTTTCCTGCACCTGTTGCTGAATTACAAATAATATAATCTAATGCTTTATTAAATAAAATGCAAAGCCCTAATGAAATTGTACCAGCCATTACCAGGAAGTCTATTGAAAACATTCAGCAGCTGCTTCAGTCTCAGTTCACTTACACTGATAGGATTGTTTCACCCTCCTCCTTTTGCTTGGAGTGAGAAGGGCACAGTGCCTTGGACCATCTCACACCACTCTCTGCTCTCTTCCTCGGGAGAATTTGGTCAGAATCAGTAATCAATGATGCTCAGCAATTAAGTACCTTGGACTTGTAGAAGTTTGTTAGAAATGTGTCCCAGGCCCTGCATCTGAGTGCTTTGCAAACATCAGCTTATCCTGACAGTGATAAAACAGGTAAAAATCTCCTGTTTGATTCTGATTCTATAGAGAGGGGTCAATCAGTGAGGTTGTGAGTCAAATCAGTGAGTCCTTCTCATTAGACAAAATACCTCAGCAGCCTGAGGAATGCCCTGGAGTGAGCTGGGGGCCAGCCTTGCCCAACAGAGTTAAATATCACCACTCCTTTGCTAAAGGTCTCCAAGAGAATTGATCCGTCTCTGCTGTATTTAAAAGTCAACACATCTATCACAGCAGTGCTGGCAAGTAGGTGGAGACTCTTTCCCAGGACAGACTGTAATTCTTAACAAGAGCAGCCTCATTTTAAAGAAAAGGTAAGTCCAGCACTATTGTCCGTGCTAAGCCCTGCATGAAAACCACGGAGAAGTTGTATCTCAACTGCTTTGGATCTTGGGAAATGTTTGATACAGCCTTTCTCATACAAATAGTGTAACAAAGAATGGTGCTCAAACTTGCATGATTCAAGGTTTGGTTTTAAAAATGTATGAGAAGTAGCTGGATGAAATGTCAGCCAAGGAGTAAGTGATACAGCCCTCCCTTCCCACAGCGGCTGGGAAAGGGTAGAAGGAGCAGTGGGAGGACACGCAGGTCTTGAGCATCTCCTTTGTGACCAGCGAGTGTGAGCAGGAAATTATCTCCAGAATCTGTCTCCTGCTCTGGTTTTGTGGTGGCTCTAATTTGTGGATCTACTCTGAATTTATCCCAGTACAACTCCTTGAAGAGTTTAGACTCCAATATAAGGAAGTAAGGCACATACAAGCTTTCTAGAACTCAAGAAAATAATACATACACAACTTTTACCTTGGAAACGTTGATCTAGGTCAGGATAAGGCAAAGCTTGGGGACGAGAGGGAGGGGAAGGATAGGTCCCTGTTACAAACAGCTGGGCTGTGTCATCTACAGCCAGGCCCATCGGGACCAAGAGCTCATTTAGGCTCTGGGACACCCAGCGAAGGTGAAACCGGTCTTTGTCCTCACCATGGCCCCTCCAGGGAGGGAAACAGAGATGCACGTACTGACACTTAAATTTTCCACAGTGGTATTTTTTCCAGCTGTTTTAAAGGTGTATTTTATTGTGTAAATTGCTTACATTTGTGGCTGGGATAGAAATTTTGGCATGGACACTGCAAGGGGTACCCAGCTCAGCAGCTGCCTGAGGCAGGCACAGGGCAGGGCACAGGAGAGGAAATGGGACTGTTCTGTAAGCTGAGCTCACTTGAACTGATTCTGCCAACAGATCCAGGAGGGATTCTGGCAGGACTTCCAGCTGCTGCCAGTCAATCACCTGCTGCTGGAAAAGGATGTTTCTCTGTTGCCCAGGGCTTTTGATGCCAGCTGTGAGGCTGGAATATTGCTTTGCTGTCATTGTGACCCTGCTGGGAAAGAATTACATCCTCAGAGGAGCTGCAGAGAACCTGGCAAGGCTCTGAGGGCTCCGTGCCATGGTGAGAGCTGCCGGGGGTTGCAGGAAGGAACATAAAAGCTAAGCCTGGCAGGTGTTTTCTATTTCTACACCTCATGTTTACACTGTCTACATTTAGTGTTTACATGGGGCAGAAGCTTCTGCCACCACTCTCCGGAGTCCTGGGAAAGCATAATGAGAGCGAACTGAGACATTCTCCAGTTTTCTTTATCTGCCTCTGTTTAAGGACCCCAGAACACGACAGGTGAGCTGAGGCTCCTGTATCTGGACCAGAGCAGAGCACACTTGGGTGTAACGCCTCTGCTAAACACTGATCTGCATTAATACTCATTTCTGTTTTATCAGTAATTACTTAATTTAAAAGAATATATAGGAATAATCGTATCTTCTTGCAAAGAAAAAAAACCATAAAATTATACTGGGAGGAATATCAGTAAGACTGCTATAAAATTTTATTGCAGAAAGGACATTTTAACATGTAGTTATTTGAATAGCTTTCCACTAAACACCTGTGTATTTGTTCTTTTGTGATTTTGCCAAGTCCTTTTGTGATTTCCTCTTTGAACTGGAAGTTTTTGTCACGATACCTTAAGTCCACTCATAATTTTACTATTACTGGCATGTTGTAACCACTTCTTTCATTATCTTATTCCAAAATACTTCAGAAGTATTTGGGAGATATTTCTAGGAAACCTACCATACAGTAATGAGTCAAGAAGTTCTTTCCTTAACCACTGACCAGATCTTTCTTACCCCACCTCAGAGATCAGAGCTGTTTGCAGCATATCAAGTGAGGAGTTTAAGTCCAATTCAATTTCTAGGCTGCAGGAGCCTGGAACTCTGTCAAGGTGACAGCACAAGTGTCTGATGGTCAATTCTGAGACCCAGACACCTGTCCCCTGCAGGTGGGCAGCGCTGGCACGTGGCACACACCCCCTGAACAAGGAGCAGATGGCAACATTAGGGTTTTTATTTGACCATTTCCACTTGATTTGCTCAGCAAGGCCTTGAAGATGTTATTTCACTTGGAGGAGGAAACGTACTTGAAATAACTGAAAACCACTGCATGAACTTCTTAGAACCCTGTCCAGGGCTTGGCTGCCCTGTGATGCCGCAGTGCAGGCTCTGCTCTCCCCATCGTGCACACCCCAGTCAGGTACAACAGGGCTTCGTTAGCTCTTTGAATCAGTGATAACACACAAGTGGCCAGGAGTCAATCTGTTTAGTTAATGGGTCCTTTAATTTTTTGCTATATTAATAAAAAAGTGATCCAATTTATCTGTTTCCTTATGGAGTAACTATTCAGGATTTAAGAAGCAAATACACCATATCCATGAATTGTTTATCAACACACCCATGATGATGTATATATTTGCACAATCTGAAAAATTAGTATCTTCATCCAAAATGCCAACGCTGGAAGGAAGGGAAGCAATTTAGGATAGGAAAAAAAATTCTCTTACCCTCATCTTCTCTGAGTGGGCTGGGGAGACAATCAAATCTATAAAGTCCTTGAGAGGAAAGAGGCCAAGTTGTAACTTCTCCCATGCTCAGTCAGCCAACACCTCCAGTGCATCCTCCACAGAGCCAGCGGGAAGGGATGTGCAGGAGACACCACGCCGGCTCCTCCGGGGGATTTACAAACAAGTTATTAATGGTCATCTCACATCAGCTCTGAGTCACCCAGCTTTGTGAGCACACCAACACTCTCCTGCCTCTTCAGCTTAAAACTACTCCAGTTCCAGAGTACAGAGAGGTTTAACATTAAGGCATCCATACAGCTCTGGTGTTTGCTTTCATTTAATAAAGATCAATTTACTCAAATACATGGAATGTTGGCACAAAACTAAAGCTTCTGTGGAACAGCTACCAATCATACACAAATACTCCGTGAGGTCCTCTCGACTTGAATTTCTCTGATAGATACACCACAACATGGCTTCAATAATACAAACTGAATGCTGGATCAAATCTCTAAATAATAAGTAGCAGTTAAAGTAAATGGTTTGCTTTATTTGTAAATTATGTACAGAATACTTTTTTTTTTTTTCATTATGATGGAGCAGGAGAAAGAAAACAGCCATCATTTCCAAACCATGCTGCTTCCTTCACCTGCTGGAGATGACATCTCTCTTTGCATCGGATGCACAAAACCAGTTTGGATTTCCTCAGTTGCTGGCACACAGGCTGTAGAAACAGAGAACACTGCAGCCAAATTCAGCACTACCAGCTCCTCTACCATCAGCAAAATACTTCTGCTAAAACTAGTTTTCTCAGGAAAGTTTTCACAATCTTTTGAAAACAAAATCAAGAAAAATATCAAGAAGGCTGTGGGCTAAGAAGGGCTTTACCTAACTACCAGATGAGTATAACTAGGAATAATCTGAGATTTGGTCATTCAACTTTTACCTGGTTTACAAAAGCAAGTTTGAGAAGCTAAACTAATTGACCATTTATGCAAGTACCAGAAAATTATGTTTTTCAGTATGTTTGAGGACAATCTGGGCAATCTATCAATCAATAAAAAACTTGTCAAATTGATAAAACTTCCATAAATGGATATTAATGATTAACATAGTACCAAGTAATCAAGTTAATGGTTAAAAAAAATGAAGGAACTAGATATAAAACTGTTTGGTAACATGGATATTTCAGCAAACAAAGATGCTACTGTATGGTCTATGTTTTGGTGATCAGCCAACAAAGAAAATCCAACCATTTGCACATACTTAGTCCCAAACCACAGTGAGTTATGATTTTCCATGTGAAGGCCCACTTTCGGTATCTTCCTCCTCTTCCTCTTCACAATCCCCTTCATCTGTTTGCTGTTCCAGTTCTTCTTTTGTGATCATTTCAAAGTCGTTTCCATTGCCACTACTGTGCTGGGACCTGTCATCTTCGCGCCTGTCACTGTCAGTGTCTGAATGTCGCTCTCCTCCTGAGCCGTCTGTTCCCGAGTTCCTTGTAGCTTCTGTTTTCCCATCCTCCTCTTCCTTCTTCTCACTATCTGATTTCTCCTCGCTGTCGTATTTTTGCTGCTTTTTGGATTCTGATTTTTCCTCTTTCTTTAAGTCTGCTTTTGGTCCTTTGTATTCGTGTGTGTACAGGGGCCTGAAGGAGTCAATGAATCCCACATCTGCTGTAAGGTTTGGCAGGAACCAGAAGTGATGCCTTCCTCCAGTGATGAGCCAGATGATAAGGAAAAGGATGCAGCGAGCTGTGTGAAAACAAGGGAAATTTTGGATTTTGTTACGGACACACACAATGTACAACCATGGTGTGAGAGATGTTCACTGCTAATGCCAACCCCCAGCCAGGGACTGGGGGCTGTTGGGGTGAAACCCCTCATTCCACAATAGCTCTGTGGAGTAGTTTGATCTTACCACATCTCCCCCACTCCACTAACCATGGATCTTATCTCTGATTTAGCTCTTAATCCCTCAGCTACAGAAAGCTTTAAAATCCTGGTGACACCATTCTCACCTCTAAATCTGTTTGTGTGCAGTTCCGGGTTTGTGCTGCACTTTTTTGTTTAGACAGAGGCAGTAAACGAACCTGCACTACACAAGAAACACCAACAGGTGACACGAGCCTGAGCCCTCTCTCTTTCCGTGGCACAACTGTGACACCCGCTGGCCGGAGAGAACAACGTCCCGGGAAGCGGCACCGCCCAGCTCCGAGCTCGGGGAAGAGCTGGGCGGTGCCTCTGCCCTCTCAGACCCCGCCTGCCGACACTCACCGACTGCAAGGAGCAGAATACTGGCGACAAAGCAGCCGGCGCCCACGCTGAGGTAATACACACCGACACGCATCTCGGCTGGCCAGAGCGGGAACAGGGTCGCGGCTATAACGGCAATCACTGAGCAGGGAGGGCAGGACAGAGGCATGAGAAACATCGTTAGTTTTTCCTGGTACATGTACAGGGGTTCCAGGCTGACTGCTCATTCAAAGTAGGAACTTAGATTCAGTTAACATCTATACTATTTTAGATTTAAAAAATAAAATTAGCTGATCTGTCTTATCCCACACAAATACAAGTTCTAGGGTCGGAAATGTATCATTCATAACATGTTTCATACTTTTACATAACCCACATTTGCCCACTGGACAACTCACTGGTTAGCCTAAGGCAACAGAAATAAACAACTTGTGTCTACTCTGACTTACCAAGTACAAGTCCCATGGCAAAAGTTTTAAAGTGAACAGGGTCATAGATCCACACATACACCTACAACAGAAACAGGTTTACACTCAGAAAACAGCTCTCTGATAAACATCTCATGTATTCCCTCACCCAAACACTCACTGCCAGGCTGCAATGTCTGGTGCTGAACAAAAAGCCTTCTGGTCAGCACCCAGGCAGGGCAAGGGGTCGTGATTCCTAGGAAGGGTAACTGACAGGTGATGTAATCCTGAGGAAAACAATCAGACAGCAGAACTGACGGGAAAATGGAAGATTCAGAAACATCACTGAATCAAGGTTTGGTTGTATCTCTATTCATGAACGTTGTTCAGCATGACGGAAGAAAACGTCGGCAAAAAAATTAAAAGTTTCCCAAATCCACCAAGTGGAAACAAAAAGTCCTGTGAACTTTGAAGAGAAAACACCCAGACTGAACACTTGGAACAAAGGATGCAGCTGGAACGCTCACTGCAGGCCCTGTGCTAGGCTCAGATCAGTGTCACTGCATCCTCTGTCCCACAGCACTTTTACCTCAACGTCTACAGTTGCAACACTCAGAGCCAAATGTTTGTGTGAGAACTGTGGATCCATTTGAATCTGAGCTGCTCATCCATAAACAAGAAAATTCTTGGTAAAGTGCAGGATTTTCTGAACTAGAAAAATCTCATTTTTTTCTTAGTAAGCTAAACAGTTTGAATCTGAGCTTCTAACTGTGAAAAGAAGCTGCTCGTTACTAGAAACCAGCAACCCTCATTGCAGATGTGTCAATACCAACTACTGGAAGGACATGTGGGAGGCAGTGGTGATTCCGTGTGATGCAATAAATATTTAACATTCTGCTTCTCACAGGGTGCCCAAGTTGACTGTATTCAGGTGTAGCTGCTGCCAGTCAGCTGTTCTGTGAGCCCAAGCAAGCTGAAGATGGTGACTGGGCAGTAAGTTTGTGATATCCAGTGTTTGTAAGTGCAAAATAATGAAGAAAAAGGGAAAAGACCAGCTCTAATGCAAATACGCAAGAATTGGCTGTAAATTAGCTACTACTTAAAAAAAGCTCTTGTGAGTTGCAGTTGTTACAAAAATGTCAGCTCATTGATAAACAGAGTAATAAGTGATGTTAAGACAAGCAGTAAATACTGTGATATTGCAAATAATGTGCTGCAGCCTCATTTGGAATGGGCACTTCATGTAAAGATGACAGGGAGGATCAGAGCTGAGTGTGATTCCACATGAGATTGGATGAAACAGAGCACAGCATGTGGAGAAGAACTGAGAAAGGTAAAATCAAGATACGAAGGGGAAGCACATTTTCTGCACAAGTGATTTATTTACAGAATTTGCTGCCATGCACGTTTTATAACCAAAGGAATACAAGAATCCTGGGGGAGGTTCCAGCCACACAGCATCAACACAGCACAGTAAAACTTACCACTTATCCCAAACTTGAGAACCACAAATGTGACTCTCTACGTTACAGAGCTGGTAAATAATTAAATTCTTTGTCTTCCAGAACAGCAAAGCACAGAGAAGTATTTAAGGCCACAATTTCAGTGGTAAAGACAGGATGAGCATTCAGGAATGCCAAAGGGTCACCTGTCTGCTCAGATCACAAAGCCAGGCAGGTATTTTTTATTTCCCCTCCTGCGACTGAACACGGTGTCCTGGAAGGCTTGTTTGGTTTAGAACAATTTTGGCATGGCAGTGGCTGTGGGTTAAGTTGGGCTGGAGGGACCTCAGGAGTCTCTGTCCCAAGCAGGGTCAGCTCCATCAGCCCCTGAATCCACCCTAAGGACAAACATTTCACCTCATGGCCAACAACACCTCAACTACCGGTAAGGAAGTTTTCTTTGGGATTTTTTTGAAGTTACTGTCCTATATTTACCTGTCTTTAACCTCCTTGCAAATATCTGAAAATCTGGTTTTAAGATCAGACATCACATTGCCATTAATTTTTCTTTCAACATGTCACAAAGGAATTTGCAGAAATCCAGTAAATTAAGCTATTGTCTGACAATAGCATGGTGACACCCAAAATTGAAAAGCACCTATAAATCTTACCTCATTTCCATCCAAGAAAACTTGGTCTTCATGTGGCTCAAGTTTAAATTTCCTCTTAGTTTCCTTTTTCTTGGGTGTTCCTGGGGTGTCATCCTGAGGACAAATAAGTATTTCATCTGTATCTAATATATTATATATTTAATCTGATAACTTTTCACAAACATAAGATCACGTTCACTTTTTTTTTAAGTAAAGACACTTTATTTCCTCCTATTCTTATTCATTACCAGCTGTGTACCTCAAAAATCAAGGAAAATTTTAAGTAAAGAGAAATTTCTTAGTGTCTAAGGACTAGACTATGACTTCAGGATTACACTGTGTCGTCAAATGCCTAGCAAAGCTGGGCTGATATTAACAGGAAGTCTGTACAGGGATCAAGAACAGGGAACAACACTTCACCACCACTGACTTTGTTAGAATTTTTTGCTATTTTAGTGCCGTATTTACCACACGGGCATCCTGGCAGAATCAGTTTCTGCCCATTTATTCTTTGTCCTCCTCAATCTCTTTTTTGATCTTGTGCTTCCTGTTCTCTATCTCCTGTTTCCTTCCCTTTGATTATTTTGCTGTGAGAAATTAACTTTGTGATTTTGGTTCTGTGTTTCATTCAAGTTCCTACTCACTGGCTTATATAATCCACTAAATATCTGTTCAATAAATAATGATTAGTTTAAAAATTAACATACATTTAATAATGTACCTGATGACAGTGGAGGACTTTGTTACTTTCATAATCAGCATTCTGCAGTACCTCAAGAGCTGGGTAATCTTACACTGTGCTGGGACTGCAGTGGGACTGTTCTGTTTATAATTTTTTTATTCACCATTTAGGTTTCTTCTGACACTCAAACCTTTGTAGACACTGTTACTCACTAGATGTGCCACTTAGGAATGTCTGAATGGGAATAACTTTGGAGCATTATCCTACTAATTCACTGATTCAGACCACTGTATATAGAAGAAACATCATATTCACTCATCAAGTTTCTCCTGCAGTTTCCTAACATTTCAATTTAGAAATTCTGTTCTGCTAATAATAAGTAAGCAATAAAACCAATCAGGAGTGAAAACAAACCCAAACCACATTAAAATGTGTACAGTAGTAGTAGTTTAAACTTGGAAGATCAAGTGAAAGGAGGCAGGACGCAGCTCAGTCACAGAGCTGTGACACAACACAGCCGCTGTTACACAGCCAGTTGCAGGCCCCACATACCAAATGTGACATTCCAAACATTCTTGTTACCAAACACCACAAAACTCATGCAGCTGCACTGGTTTGGATGTTTGGTCACATGCACATGTGTCAGTCTATGGTAACTGATGTACACAGCCTCCCTGCCTGCTGCCACTGGAAAGAAACAGGTTTTGATTAACTCAGCCCACGTTAAAAGATGACAAAGGCCAACTGAGGCCTCTTTTTTGATCTAGGCCAAAATAAGACCAATTGAAAAGGTAATAAAAGCAGCATATTTTAGAGATGAAAACAGGAAAAAAAGCAAGGCATATTTTAGAATAAGCAATTTTTGAGCCAGTGCAATCTTAACAATCAGTTGATGTATTTGTTACAGGTTTGTCTCTTCTCTTACACACACAGTACTTACCTTCTTACACTCATCTTTTTCACCATCCTTTTTCTTTTCCTTTTCTTTCTCCTTCTTAGTTTTTTCGTCTTTGCCACTTTCCTTCTTGCTCTTTTTCTCCTCTTCTTTCCCACTTTCAGCCTTTCCTTTTTCCTTTTCTTTCTTTGTATCCTTGTCAGGTTTCATTTTCATCACTTTCAATGCTCGATGAAAGAACTGTTTTTTCAGGAGTCTACAAAAAAAGTTAATTGATTCATTTAAGTGCAGCTGTGAGAACAACACTTACACTCAATTATGTTGTTAGACACCATTCTATATCATCTCTCTAATATAATCATGACCAGCATGACTGAAAGGCAAGGTCACCATCATCTGCTCTACTTACAGCTACATACACCAGACGTAATTATCTCATGACTTGCCTGTTGCATTGCTTTTCTTGGTCCATCTGTTCAAAACTGGGTAAAAACTGTACTTTTCTGTGGCAGCATTTTGCAGATATAAATGAACACACAAGATGCAGGATGCGGAAAGCCACCAGATCCATTTAATTATCTTTCCAATTAATGCAATTCCTGCAGTATTTATTTCCAAGCTCATGTCAATGTATTTCATAGCCAAAATAAGGAAGTGGACATACAGCTCACCAAGATCATTCCTAAGTGATGCACAATGAACAGAACTGCTCTGTTGAAACTGTGGTACATACTCAAGTATTCCCTTCCTGTCAGCTACAAACAGACCTTACTGTAAGTGCATCTATTATCTATATATGTATGTAGATATAAAGATATAAATGCATGGCCAGCAGGGCACCATGATGTAGTATTTATTATTCTTAAGGTCGTCACCAACCAGAAACATCCTCGAAAGGAGCACAGCTGAATTCCCAACAGGAAGAGCAGTACAGAATCCTGCTCCTCAGACAGCAAGGACAGAGAGATTTGAGAGCTCTGACCCTACTAACTTCAAATATTGTCAAAATTCCAGGAATTCATTTGGTTCACCTTGCTGCCTCAAGCAGTGCAGTGAAAGCCTGAGAGAGTTTTGGGAACAAAAATAATAAAACTACACTATTTCCACACTCAAACACAGCAATAAAAATACAATCATTATTTTTGCATACATACAACCACTAAAGTTTTAGGATTCACAAAGCCCAAGTTAGACTGGTTCCTAAATAACTATGACATCTGGACAACTACAGTCATTAATGACACTGATGAAGTAGCCTGGGTCATACCTGTTGCAGTAATCAACTACAGACTCTCGGGTTGTAAAGAGAGCCTCCTCTCCTTTCTTGGCCTTTGCCCATTTAGAATCCAGGAGGCAATCCACAGCTTTTGAGGCTAGAGGAAAAAATGGAATTAAAAATGTATTAAAATTATTTTCAACATTTAGTCTATGTTCCTTGAACCACAATGACCAGTCTGTTCTGGGGATGTTCCACATCCTTTCAATCTTTCAAGTAAGACTAGTCAATATTCTGAAATATATTCCTCTTGACAATACACACCTTTAAATCACAGAGTGAAAAGTTTATTGCATTTACTCCAGACTAGTGAGACTAATTTTATGACTTCCTAATACCTTGATAAGTTTTCAAAAACAAACTCTAAGATCAGTACTTGCTAGATAAAGTACTATTAATAAAAATAAAACAGCCTCTCCCACCCTCCAAGTACAATGTTTGAAGAAACCTTAATTCTCTGGTTAAAAGCAACCCTACCAATAAAATAATCAACTCGGTGGCCCATCATGTTGGTGGATTTTGTTGGACAGTTGAAGCGCAAGTATTTAGCAACAGCCTTCTCCTCCTTGAATGGCTCACCAACTTCCTACAATGGGAAAAGTCAAAAATTATTAATACAGTTTTAAACACATAAGAAAATCACTCATTTGGGCTTAAAAAATCAGGTATTGCAAAGTCTTCATTATTTCACAGCAATATATAAATAACAAATAAAATATAAAGGATGTGAAAATAGGTCAAGTCATTTTTCCTGAGAACTTTCTGTCTACATGAAGCAAAAAGCAGGAAATCCTAAGTTAGAGGAACTGAAGGTAAGGAGTAAAAACTTCTTTAGCAGATCTGTAGAAAGAGCAAACTAAAGGAAGGCCTAAGAGGAAAGCAGCACATGGGAAGCTGCTTAAGGCACACAGCTGGGATGGAAACAGTTGTGAAGCTGGGAACAAAGGAAAAAGAGAGTGAGGAGTGAATGTGTATGAAATGACAGCAATGTAGGCACTCTAACAGAATACAGAGCAGCCCAGATTTCAAATGAAAAGGAGAAAACTATGTTGAAAAAGCTGAAAGATTTGGCTAGAAAATTTCTTTGTCACTGCATGACTACAGAATGAGACTTTAGAGTACCCTTGAGGAGATTCTTCCAATCTACAGAGTAGAACATCAGGATGAAAGTACAACAGGATGAAATAAGAACATCAAAACCAACATTTTATGAAAAAGGAGCCCTTAGTCTGCACACATTCACAAATTCTGTGCTTTTACCACCTTGCAGAGAGGTAATAGAACTCTGAGATGTGTAAGGCAGAAGGATGGAGATGGGCATTTGCAGTTATGTAAAATTAAGATCTAATATTTGCAAGCAGGGAATGGAAGAACTTTCTAAATGTTCCTGCTTCACAAAAACATATCTGAAAAAAACATAGGTTGGGATATTAAACTGACTTTTGCTAACTTCCTCTAAATTCTTTTCCATAAATTCTTTTAATCCATAAGGTTTAATTCTCCAGCCTCCCCTGCTACTTGTGGATCAGTAACACAGAAACACTGGGACCTTTCCACACTGCAGTGCCTTTTCTGTACCTGTTCCTCTCGTGCTGCCTGAAGGAATAGATTATATAAGCCACAAACCAGATTGGTCATTTACAGGAATAAAAGTTTCAGTCTATTTAAAGACCTAATTTTCCTAAAGGTCAATTAACATATACAACCTCCATTACTGCTTTTAAGATGTATAACCATAATCTCACAAGCAGCATGTTAAATGGAAATGCAAGGTCAAATAAATGTGGTTACACCAGAATAAAAGCTTCAGATGGTAAGAGTTGTTAATTTTCAACAGTTTGAACACCTAACTTTCAAAACCAACTGGTTAATGAGTATCCTTCTAGAGGAGATTGCAGCTTTTCCTATCTGAGAATTTTGGAGAATACTACAGACACAAGGTATCCAAATGACCAAAAGACTCCATAGTCATTAGTTCTGAGACTTTTTTTAAAACTCCAAATCCTCCACATGAAAGCAGAAATATGCTCACTCACCAGTTAGTTTCAAAAACATGTGCCCAAATTAGGCCAGATGACCCTAACAGTCCTCAATTGGTATTACCTCCTCCTGAATGTTCAATCATTTTTTTTAATTTTAAAAATCTGTATTGAACATCAGATAAGGAAACTACTCCCTGACAGTGTACGTATGCACATAATTTATGTTCTGTGGTTTCAGGTCCTCTTACATGGTACAGTTGTAACAGTACCTGTAAATCAAACCAAACCACCAAACTGGGTACCAGAGTAACTTAACAGCAACAAAAGGAGCTCCAATGCACGGAAATAAAATGAATGACTGTGTCCCATCATTACCACATGGGCTAAGGCACCAGGAAACTGGGGACTGCAGGCAGCAACTGTGTGTGAAACGCTGCTTTTCTAGTCATTCCTATCAGCAAATGAAATTTGGAACAATTCACAGGGCAAATGTTCTTCACAGCACAGACAGTAAAACAGTCAGAGAAGCTGCAGATATTCACATCAGTGTTAATTCCTCTGCTAAGGTGGTTTTTCTCCTTCTTCCTAAAATATTTATGATCCTGCTGGGTCATGTGATGCACTACACAGGCAGGGGCTGCCACCAGGAGATTTTTTTTTATTGCTCCTTTCTCTCTATTCCTTTGTCCATGAGGGATAGTTTCATAACAGCCCAAACAAAAAAAGCTTCCCAGTGAGAGAGACTGCCACAGTTTAACTGAGCTCATTCTGAGAAAGTGTCCCCTGCAATTTAATCCCCATTTTTCATCCTATTTTCATCCCTTTGTTTGCAGAGCCAGGCTTCTGTTAAAATATGAAAATAGATGACTGACAGAAAATAGTATTATATTCCATCAATAAATGAAATCAACCAAAGCACTGGCAAGTTCATTACCCTGGGCACAACCTTCAAAAGCTGCAGTTCAACCAAATTTTGTGTTCAGTTGTAAAAGTAGCTCAAACCCAGGCACCTGAAGCCTCCTTAGACATTTAGGAAAAGATTATACAAATTAATCAAGGGACAGTTCTCAAAAAATTACAAAGCTTTAAACCAAGTAATGAAGTCTTAAGAAGAGTATGAAAATTTCCTGCTATTTAAAGTTTGCTTTTTTAGGAAGGACAGAAACATTCAAGAAACATCTTGTGCCATCTATTTCTAGAATGTTGTAGAATGTTAAAGTTCTATGATTAAACTACTATAAAATAATTTTTAAAATAGGATAGTGTCAAATACTTCTGCTTTAGAATTTGTTTTAGACTCTTAGATCTACTTTAGTTTCGTATATTGAAAAATGCATGTTGTCACTAGACAGCATGTAAAGTTTAGAGATTTACAGTCCCTGGTAACTTACAAACTCTGGCCATTAAAAATAAAATCAAACCAAATTTCTTACTTGTCTAGACAGAAGAACTCCATCTACTGACAGGAAAAGTAGTGCTCAGCCTAGTGACTTGCTAGAAATGCAAAGACATTTTAAATTTTTAAGAATAATTCTCAATCACAATTCTGCCCTATATGAATTCATAAAAGGACACTGAGATTTTCAAACCCAGGGACCTTCCAGACCCACTGAAGTGAAGGGAAAATCCTAATCAAATTTACTGTTATCTTCCAAATCAAAGTACAGCAAGTGCCTTCTGGACTTCAATACATTGATGTAGTTCCCAGTTAATTCAACTCCCAGCTGGGACTGCAGCACCAGAGGGGCCTGAACACATCACAAATAACATCTGAACTGAGCTATTGAAACCAGTGTGCCCATGAGCTTCCTTCTCCCCCTCAGCTCTACCCAAGCCTGACTTATTCAGGTTTTCCTACTCCTGGAACACTCAATGGATAATAAAAGGGCAGAGCATATTTCTGGTTTGCAAACTGCAATCATTTTACTCCCTCTTTGCATCACAGTTGCAAGAAGACAGGTATGACCCGAGACAGGACAATTTCCTTCCACAACCTGGTAACAGAAACAGGGCTTCTGGAAAATCAGAAGAGAATAAATGATGAGTGTCACTAGCAAGACAAGTTATTCCATGTGCAGACAAATGCACTACAAGGATTTATGCTCCTCTGTTTCAAACGGGTCATCAAAATTCTTTTATTTCAATGAAACAAGTATCTAGTTTATTTCTTTGCTCTTAGATTTTCAGAACACCATCCCTCAAAGCAGACTGCTGAAGCCTAATTGTTTATACAGCTTTCAGATAAGGAAAAGAAGAAATTTAAGCACATTTATCATGTGGCGCCTGTTTTTCAAGCCGAGAGGCTATGTCAAAAATGACACTCTGTCAGCCCAGGTTCCATTCCTGGAACACCTCTCTTCATTATAAAGACACTACAACTGCATTAGCCTACTCTTCTCTTCTCTTCTCTGAAAGTGCTGAGCACATCACAGCTTGGGCTGAACTGCAGGATTATCTTTTTCCCTTCTGTGTTGACCGTCAGGACCTCAGAGTGGATGTTCTGTGGCAGGGAAATGGGTGATGCTGAGATATTAGTACTTTGCCTAAAATAAACCAATACACCATAGACAAAGAAAAAGCACACAAATTGGCATGATTGGACTAGGCAGGGGGTAAACAAACACACCAGGGTGTTAGGACTTGCTCTTAGGACTCCATCTCCATCATTTTCTTCAGTGACTAACAAACATAAACTTGCCCGACTCCTGCATTAAGGACCAGTACAAGGACTGCCCCAGGTCTCTTAAAAGAAACTGTGGCAGAGCCATGTGGAGAAACCAGTTCTTCTGGATTACCATGGCCATGTGCTGGCCACAAAACATTAACTTTTCTTTACAGAAAAAGATTAGCAGATGTTTTTCAGTGCAGTACGCATCCTACGAAAACAGAGGTACCTGTTTTCTTCCCTCTTGCTTTTCAACCATTGCTAATTTTTTTGAGCAAAAGCTGTAAACATGCAGGGTTCTTAAACGGATCCAAGGAGCAATGTACAGTATTTTTAAGCCAAAACACGCCAGCTTCAGTCCCCTTCCAACCCCAGGCCAGCTGTTTTGACTTTTTCCCTTCCCACCTCCAAAAATGTAACTCAAGATTTCCAAAAGACTGATTCTTGTTTTAATTACAACTCAGGCTGCTACTTTTAATTCCCATTTTTCTACTTTTTCTGCCCTCTTGATCTTTGTTTCTTCCTCCTCTATCAGCTGATACCACTCAGCTTTCGAAGATGTAATTTAACCATTCTCCATTGTTATCATCCCACTCATCTTTACTAGAATTTATGAAGAAAATAAAGCCAAATGGGCAAGCTGGACTGAAATACGTGTTACTGGAAAACCAGTGCATTGTCCTTTCTGCAGATCCTTTTCAGAGTCATTCACACAAAACTGCAGCACAGGAGCAGCAATGCAGCTGTTGCATTTTCCTTGCAGCAGAACCCAAATCATGACAGGACACAATTGTAGGCTACAACAGTTAATGATTAGTAGATGTCCTTCATCAGGAAAATCTCAGAGCTTGAATCAAAGGAAAAAAGTCAACAAGGAAAGTACCTGTCATTAATGGCACTGATGCCACCTCAGCCATCAATTTGCAGTGAGACACTGACCCCCAAACTGCCCAGGAGCTGTTTTCTCTGTTTTCAGGAGCAGTATGTATGTGCATTAACATTTCTGGAGTGCAGGACACAGCACCAAGGGGCGACACAAGCGCTGTTAATCCTAATGCAAAGATCAGCCCAAAACCTGACATGGGCAGACTAAAACAGTGCACGTGGAATCCAGCCAAGGTAATGAAAACGTAATGCCTGTTTAACAGTCAAACTGCAGAGCTGCCAGCACAGTGCCACGTGTTAACCGGCCCAACGCCTGTCAAAGGAGCCAACGCCGAACATTTTGTGGTTAAGTGAATATTTCAGGACACATATGGAAAAAAAACACAGTTCCAAGACATGAAACAGCTTTGATCAGGTTGCTGGAGTAACAGGCATTCAAAGCCATCTCCCATCTTTTAAGATGTATTTTGTCTAAAATAAAAAGATTAAACTAGCCATTAGACAACATATGTTGTTTTTCTTTCAGTAAGTCCTTTATACACAGCAAGCATTCTTGATTTCAGACATCTGAATCACATGGGACCCACTGGGTAAGCAATCTGCATCCTACAGACCTCCTTTCACTACTGCATGTCTGAATTAATCTCTGTGTTGATTACAGTTAAATTACCATCAGGAATGACACTTAGAGAATTTTACCTCTGAAATATCTTCGTTCAAACTTCTGAAGTTAAAATTTTTGCAACTTTTGCAACTTTCAGAGGAAGAGTCTAAGCTATGCAACACACATTGGGCAACATGTCTTTTGATGAAAATGCATTCCATAAAACACATCCTTCCGGTGACTGCTTCCAACGAGAAACACAGAGTAGGCTAGACAGAACTTTGAACCATTTTTTGAGCCTTTTCTCATGTCTAGCTTTCTGACCTAACTATCACAGTCCTAATCTTGATGGCAGGCATAAAATCCTATAAAATTCATTCCAAACCCAGGTTTTGTGCCCATGGTTTTTCTAACTGCACTCCATTACATCAGCCTGCTTCACAGCTAAATACGCCAACTTCTCCCAAGAACCTCACTCCTGTCAAGAAATACAGCTCTGTTTAATGACAGCAGGGTATTCAGATGTCAGACTTGTGTGCAGTATGATAAATAATCTCTTTAGGGGGCCAACATCACCTTAAATTAAGTACACACTCCTAAAACACTCAAAGCACCTACGAATAAAAATCCCACACTTCATTTTAAAAGAAGACACTTGCAGCATGAGCCTGAAAACGTGATAATCAAACTGCAAATATGCCAGTAAAGTTCAAAAAGTTGAAGAAAAACGAAACTCAAAACCAACTACCAAAAAAAATAGAGAGTTGTTTTATTCACTGACCAATTAAGATCATCCCTTGGGCATTCACCAGTATTCTTTGCTCACTATCTTGTCTTCCCATTGTTGCTGACCTACACTCGGAACTTATGAAGATAACACATTTATTTGCATAATTATATCACAAATTTAGGACATGACCTTAAGTGTTAAAACCCCGACATCGATTTAATTACTAACAATCTGGGAAATACTTTTACTGCTAACAGGCTGGAAATTAAGTATGTGCTTAACCGTCTGCAAGACCACAGCCTTGGGTGTTACACAAACATTAAATTACATTTAAATTTGGTTTGATGGATGCTTTATTGAGTTGTCATCATCCTCGGAAAGGGACAACCTATAAAAATCTTAAAAAGAGAATAATTCTGCGATGTTTTACAATAACTCATTGAATGCTGTGATGGATAGGGCTCGTTCAATGAGATTTTGATTAATTACTCCTTGCATTTCTCCCCCTGCCTTGCTAATTTGAATTACAGGGAAAAAAAGGAACCTTTACAAGTACAGGCAGATCTCCATCTTCCTGGGGGAAGGGAAAGTGGGCTGGGAAAGGGAAGGATGAGAAAGGAGATAGGGCAATCAAGCAGAAGGGTGACATATGAAGCATGCATTGTTGAATGGCTCTGTGTGATCTCTCTCGTGAAAATTATCTGCTCTTACAGCAAAGCAATAAACCCCAAACAAACACTATTTAGGCTGAGTGTTGATAACATGTAACAGTAACAAGCGTTATGGTCACTGATACTGTAAGTACGCCCAAAACATGCATTAAAAACTCTGAAAAAACTCCCTGTAAAAACTGCGCCTTGACACACCAGACTCCCAGGTAAATGAAAACACCGAAGCAGCCCTCAGTTTGCCTCTCAGTGCCACCACACAATTATCACTACATTTTAACACGATCTCAAAGCTGATTAGGTCTATTTTTAGGCGCGCCTGTTTGTTTATGTTTTCCAGACACAAATTTCCCTTCCTTCCCGCATCATTTCCTGGTTGGGACACATTTGCTTTTAAGATGCTTTTACCATCTGTCCCACGTCTTTTGCTTACGATCCCTGGGCCGGACACGCCGGGTGAAGGTGCAGCTCCCGGGTGTTTTGGTGCTACCCGCACTAAGCTATTGTTCGACACTGATAACAGGGGAGATTCTGAGTGTAACACGGCGATTAAAAATAGGGAACAGCCCCAAATCTCATTTTTTGGTCATGGAGAGACGAAGAACTTATGAGAGAGCAGAGCCCATGGGGATGAAGCGGGGGCTCCTCTGATGTGCCGAGGGGCCCCGCCGGCCGCCCCTGAGCCCCGACACGCTCCTACCTGAGCTCCCCCGCTCTGTTTTCATAGCGTTTACCAGTTTGATAGAAAATTCTGAGGAAAAACCTGCCAGCCCGGGCTCCCACCCCGGCTTGAGAGGCTCCCAGTGCCCCGAGACTGGGGCGCTCTCCTCCCTCACCGCGGGCCGCCCGCAGCCGCCGCCTCGCAACAGCGTCGGGCGGGAAGGCCGCGGGGGAAGCCGCTCTGAGGACGGGGAGGGGGGAGCCGCCGGGAAGGGAGGAAGGGATGGAGAAGGGGGAGTCTCGGGTACCTGGACGCGCTTCCTGTGCCGCCGCCGCTCCGCCATGTTGTCCCCGTCCGCTCCGCCGGTGACGCGCGCGGGGGGGGCGGGCGNGCCTCATCCCACCCCGGTCCGTCAGCGCCTCATCCCGCCTCAGAGCCTCGGTCCATCTCCGCCCCGCAGCGTCCTGACTCGGTCCCTCAGTGCGCCTCAACCCCTCATCCCGCCTCGGTCCCTCATTCTCTTCATTCCGCCTCAGCGCCTCCCCCAGCCCTAATCCCGCCTCAGCCCCTCACCACCTCGCTCAGCCTTCACCACCACACCTCGGCCCCTCAGCTCCTCACCGCCCTCTCTTCACAGCCCCCCGACACAGAATCACAGAACTGTTGGAGCCAGAAGAGAGCTCTGGAGATCATCCAGTCCAACTGCCCTGCCAAGGCACGGTCACCCAGAGCAGGCGACACAGGAACGCGTCTAGGTGAGTTTGGAGTGTCTCCATAGAGGGAGACTCCACAAACTCCCTGGACGGTCTGTTCCAGTGCTCTGCCACCCTCAGTGTGAAGAAATTAATCCTCGTGTTGAGGTGGAACTTCTTGTGTTTTAGTTTTATGGCTATTGCTCCTTGTCCTGTCACTGGGCACCACTGAAAAGAGCCCCTCAGCCCCTCTCCCCCCTCAGCCCTTGACCAGCCCTTGGCCTTGCTCCAGCTCTGGCTGTAAAAGTCTGTGTTTGAGTTTCGATACACTGAAATAGGATGTAAGGCCTTAAAGATGCTCAATACAGCATCTTTGTTAGCTGGTACATATTTAAACAGACTCATTGCTCAGACCTCCTCATTTACTTACAGAATTAGATTCAGAAAGCAACCTATATGAAGCAGAAGGGCCTTTTGCCAGAGGTTGTCCCACATACTTGTGCTATGAGGTCACTGGAGTTAGTAAAGCATATAATAATTTATCCTGGCTCTGTGTTTCCAAACCACACCCTGGCACTTTGGGATGGAAAAGTGTGTGCAGTGCTGCATTGTCTTGTCCAGTCCCCTCAAATCTTGTTGCCCCTTCCAGTTCCTATGATTTGGAACCTCTCAGATTGAAAATTGGGCAATTAAGAACCTGAAAACACTTCCAGCAGTGTATTTGCCCCTCAGTTTCAGTGCCAGGTTTTGTGTTCTTTCTGGTACGACATCTTCTTCTGTTGAATGTTTTCCTTTTGCTGTTGCTGGGCAGAAAATCTATACAAGTTACAAATTAAGCTGACTGACTGCAGAGTGAGTGAACTAGAAGAGTGTAATTCAAAAGATGAACTTCTAGGTAGAGGGAATTGAAGTTTTTATGGTTACAATAAAACAATGCCTCGTAAAAAGCAGGCAGACTGTATTTATTAAAAAATACATGCTTTAAGTTGGCAATAATTTTAACAGTTCTTTCATGTGCTTGACTTACAGTACCATAAAAGCACATCTGACATGGAGGCTTTCTTGCAGAAGAAGTTTCAGCCATCTGCAACTTGCAGATTGCTAATAATACACGATGGCTGCAGTAAGGGGTTTGGCATGGCATAGCTCTGACCCCTCTGCTCTCCCTGCACAGGCACAAGCTGAGCTTCAGCTGTGAAACTCTCCCTACTCCAGGGGAGATGCACTCTGGCCTCCTCCTGAAGGGTGCAATCACCTCCTGATGGGTCATCATCCCTCATACTTCTACTTTCAAGCTCTTTTAAGGTCTTACTCTCCTATGCCCTCTATCTTTTTCAATCTATTGCTGATTCACAAACCCACCTTTAATGCTTAGCTCTTCATTTTACAGGGTTTTTTTTGGCATGGTATGTTATCTGCAGTACATCAAGCTGTTTGCTGCCAGAAAAGCACCTTGGATATCTGGTTAATATATATATTTTTTTTTTCCTACAAAAATTTTAATTCATCTTTGAGAAACACTAAATTGCAGGAGCTCTTCCCAGGACAGCTGGGCATGGAGCAGCACAGAGAACAAACCCATCACTTCAAGGAGATGTCTAAGAAAGGACCGAGGGAAGGAAAATGGGTAAGGAAATATGTAAGGCACTGGATGGTGAGTTCCTCCCACTCTGGAGCACAGAGCAGATCATGACTGAGTTGCACATGGAACAAGTTTATTCTCAGCCATCGGCATGGCAGAGCAGGAGAGGAGCAAGTGGCTGAATTCCAAGAAAGCCATGGAGTGGAAATGAAGGTTCAAAGAGCTTGTGTTTAAGGTTAGTGTCTGTCATCTGGGGGGCAGGCTGCAAAAAGAAGCGTTTCAGAACCAGGCAGTGAAGTCACAGTGCCTAAAGGGCCAACTGCCGTTGTGATTAGCGTAGATTCAGAACTACTGTTGAGAAGGATGTTGCACACAAGTGGAGTGGTTTCCTCTTTCAACTGAAGCCAAACCAACAGCATTTCATTAACTTCTTTTCCCTCTCCTTTACCCCAGCTGTGTGATCTAATACAGCAGTGTGGATGCTGGAAGCTTGGCTCAAAAACCGGCTGGATACATTGATGGAACAATAATGCATCATGAGGTACTATTAAATATAGACATCACCTCTATCTGTGGGAGAGGACCCTGAAAATAAAGGAATTATCCTGAATTTATTATTGCTTTGTTCCTATGCTCTGCTATAGGTATCTTCTCTTGGCCCCTGGGGCAGGACACTGAGTTAGGTAGTGTTTTACTCTTTCTGCTACATATTTTCTTATATCCTTATATTCACTTATTCCTGTCAATTTATTGGCCTTTGTGCTATGTCTGATTCCTTTGGGTTCAATCACCCTGGATCCATAAAATAATGTGGGGTTACCACAGCTACAGACACACCAGAAAGACAAGGCCACAAGCTGACAATGGAATCACTGGCAAGCATGTCACTAATTACCTGGGGAGTCACACAGCCTTCTGCAAAACAGCTGGAGAGACACTCAAAGTCACAGCAAGTTTCAGTTCTGAACAAACAAATTTGCAAGAAGCTTATCCTCTGGACCCACAGATAGTCCTTCTGGATTTGGGGGGAGGGAGGGGAGAATATGGAAGGAAGGAAGCAAGGAAGGAAGGAAGGAAGGAAGGAGGGAAGGCAGGCAATTCCCCAGCAATCTGTTAGGAGCTATTTCCTAGATTATCTACAGATGGTAGGCACTGCAGGCTCTGGAGTGACCTCCCTTTTTGTCCAGTCAGCTTCAACACTGAATGGGCTCAGAATATAAAGAATATGGGCCTTGTGCTGTGCAGCATCACATACTGTCAAGGCAGGTTCAGATAAAATCCACCCACAAATATGTGAGTCATAACTCAGAAACATATTCCAATGTAGACATATCCTGAGTCACTTCCATCTCAAAAGCTTATAAATATTTAGTTAGCCACTTAGCTTTTAATTTAGCAAAAACAAAGGTTTATTAGACAGATTTCCATAATTATCTTTCACTAAGAAAGTTCTTAAATACTTCCACTCTTGCAAGTTCCTTTTCATTTCTATACAACCCAGAATTATTTCATACTGACAAAAATCCTAATTGAACTAAAAACTAATTTCTCTGGTCCTTCTGTAATTAATTGCACCTATTTCTAATACCAGCTTTGTTCATTGTAAGAATATATTTTCATTTAAGCAATAACTGGTGAGCCTGAGTAAGGATATGTCTCCCCTGATGTGGGGTGGCACATCAGCTCTTTCTAAAGACCACTGTCAATCAGACCATGCTGGAGTCAGTGAGGATGTACATGGACACGTAAATGAAAAATACATCAATACATTTTCTGGAAGAACCAGCTGAGGTTTTGGGGAAGGTCTGTATAAAAAAAGGCTTGCTTATATCTCTGTTTTTGCCAGTGGCAGGAGAGGAGGATAAGAATTATAATATATATGGTATAGCCTTAGAAAAAACTACCTGTTATTGTTTTATAAAATCATAAATTTGTTGTTATGAGTACAAGTGTTTGAGTTAAAAATGTTTTTTATATAAGGATGCAAGTCTTGAGTTTACATCCCTCCATTTAACGGGTTGAACCAGAAGCCAGCAAGTGCTTTACAAGCCATCTTCCAGTGCAGAGTGTTCAGGCACTGCTGGAGTCCCATGAATCCCAGCTGCACAGTGCTCCTTTAGCAGAGCTGTTGGAAACCCTGGAACTGAAAGGTGATCAGCAAAGACTGGTTAATGAGCCAAGGCTGCAGCAAAGGACCAGGTTGGTTTGATGCTTTCTTTTTTCCCATGGTCAGCGGTGCTTTTTCTGTTTTGCCATTTTGGTTGGTTGATCTTTATGTCAATAATTCACACACACAGATGCTACCTATGGTTATAAATTTTGATAAATCAAACTGTCTATTCATGTCTTTGCTGTGCTATAGGGAAAAATACTGCATCATTCTCAATACAACAGACAACAGGTTCTTCTTTTCTATAGGCTGAATTAAAGATTTGCATCCTCACCAACAGGGAAATTGATGGTTCAGGAAGAGCATGGTAGCAGAACTAATGTCTCTCTGGACAAAAACAGACTTGGGTAAACTTGGGAATGGGACAAAGGAAAGGACAGCGTAAGGACCAAGTCAACAGAGGAGTTCTTGTGGCCTCAGTACGGGTGATAGGAGGAGCAAAGCCTTCCCAAAGAAAGAAAGGAACCTGGCAACTGCAAAAAAACCCCCAAAGCCTAAGCAAATGAGAAAGGAGAGGTGAGCTTTTCTCTCAGTATAACATGTATTATTATATTGAAATTGCCATAGCAATAAGGCTACAGCTATTTATTATAGCATGAAGAGCTAATCAAAACCAACCATCGGAGGCAGCAGAACCCTGATGAACACAGGGATTTGGAACAGGATGATCTTTAAGGTACCTTTCAACTCCAACCATTCTGTAATTCTATGAACACTCAGCCTCATAAAGTACACTTGTTATTTTCCAGTGAATAAGAAAGGGCTTAGGTAGAACATTACCATGGCAAGGTACCAAAACAAGAGCTATATCTAGTTTTGGATGCTTTACTGAAAAGTTGCTGATGCTGAAGGTGACTCAAAACACTGCACAGCCAATCAACTTTGTATGAGAGTATTTGGAAAGGAGAAAATACGAGAAATTTCTAGAGAGTTTAACACTAGAGGTGATTTTAAAAACCAGAGAGGGTTATTTTTTCTGTTTCACACTCAAAGGGTAATTTAACATTCTGAAAACTGTTTTGTGGCAGATTCACAACTGTATAAAGTCTTAGAAGATAAAGTTTTATAAAGCAGCTGGTGGAATGGGTATGGGGCAGTTTGAAATACCATCACCTTGTGGACCTACCTGTCTGTTCTTGTGTTTGTGTGCTGGATTAGAGTGACTGTCTGACTTGGACCAGATGGGAGTCCTGCATGACTTTGGTATGTTCATAGCATTTTTTAGAGATTTTTCACCTGGGGAATTGATCAGAGAATTATCTGTTTAGGTCCATGTGAGTTTGTATTCCACATCATCATCATCTGCAGCCTACATGAGGCCAGAAACCCAGGTTGTTGTAGGAAAGACAAGACATTTCTTCCTCTTCAGGACTTTCCTAAATCTGTTATTTATGGTACAGGACCATTTTGCTATATGTTTATTTTACCTTTTTATTAATCTTGTCTTTAACCTTGGCCCTATTAAAAAAAAAATTTTAAAATGGAAGTCTCTGTCCCTAGGAGCCCACACATTTAGTGTAGGTACAGACAAAATCAGGAACTTCTACAACACCTCATAGAAAACATTCTCTTCTTCATTAACTGCATCACTGCTGTGGACTAATACAGCAATAGATGTTAAATGAAACATTTCTAATGATGTAACTCCTATTAAAGCACATCATCTGCATCCCATTGTGGTTTTAGTTGCATAGCAGAAAAAATGAATGCAGTGGTGGCACCAGCACCAGAAAGTCATTAGGAAGCAGAGTTCTGCCAGCTTTCTCAGGTACCTGTGATTGCTACCTGAACCCTTTTGCAGCTGGAATAAACAATAAATGTCAAAAAAGAACATGAGAATCAATAAGGCCTCAATGTTTACACATAAACACAATTCCTGAAAAGACATCAAAGTCTGGAAATATTGGCCTGGCTACTGATTCTGTGTACTTTTTTATTATTTTTACCTTTTATTTTCATTTTCTCTGAAGTGTTTGTAAGAGAGGAAACATTCATTACCAGTGGTATTTCCTCCATTAGAAATAGAATCTGTTATGTCTGTTTAGGTAAATTCCTTTCCTTCCTATTTCATTTCACAGCTGTTCACTGTTCAGAGCATTTTGGCTGCTCCAGCACATCTCCCCCCATTACAGGAAGCTATGAAGTAATTCCTTTAGTCATTTTGGGAAGAAGAGCCCAGTATGTGCAAAGGATTGTATGTTTGGTGGGGTTTTTTTAAACTGCAGAAGTAATACAAGACTGCAAACTTTGCATCCCAACTTTCTCAGCTTTTGGCATTGTTCATGCCTGACCCATTTACAAAAAGAATCACACTCTTCAGAACCGCATTTCAGTCCTTTCTCCCTGGCATATGGGACTTCGAGTCGAGCTTTTCTGCTGTTGCTTTAGAAAAACAAGTTCAGTTTCTTCATATTGTTGCTCTTAACAGTCCCCCGGTACTTCAGGTGTGCTGCGTTTCCCTTCGGAGGGGCAGCAGGTGACCTCGAGTAGCTTAGCAGCGACATCTCGTGGCCTGACTCCCCTGGAACAGTGTCAGAGATTCTTCAGGGTGGAGAAGGTCTCATGTGGATTGAGTCGAATATTTCACACAGAGGAGGTAGGATGCCATTTGAAAACCAAGTCATTAACTGTGTTTAATTAGATAAGTGATACTGTCAACATGATTGTCAGTTGTACAAAAAATAAGTTAGAAATTGTTTCACATGCTAAAAAGAATATAGATATTTGCCGTTTTTCCAAAGGCTTCAAAGTTTGTACAGTATGGTAAGATGGACATCTGATGTTGCTGTTGAAAATGTCTAACCACACATTATCTAGTGCACAAATACAACAAAGATATAAAACAATTTATCTCTGGCTAAAGTAAAATAATAGAATATGGAAATACTTCCCCTCCTCGTGTGTTTAGCCACTCACCATCTAAACAGCTTCATATTTCTTAGGGCTTAAGTACTTGAGGCCAACAAACTAACTTAAGGGGAGAGAATCCAAAGTAGCAACATACAGCAGGTCCACAGTCTATCAGCCCTCAATTTACAGAACTTGATTTTGTCAGAGATACTTGTGTGTCCTTTGGAGTAAAGAAGAGTTCTTGCAAGGAGGAGAGTAGAAGTGTACTGACTTCCAAAGTCTACATGGAAAACCAGTGTAGGACCAAACCCCCCAAAAATAAACAAGGATAAGTCACACAGGAATCACAATAAGTGCTGGGGATTTGTCCTTAGCTAAAAGCTATTTCTTGTTCTTGTGTGCTGTGAGATAATGACTCATCAGTAGCAGAAGTGAGGGGAAACCATGTTTTTCCAGAGAAAAGAGAGCTCTCAGGTTAAATTGATGGCCTCTTGCAAAGTGAAGAACACTGAACGTGCTGCTGAGGGAAGGGCTTTCCATGGCTTGTCTGGGTGAGCTGATGGGAAGGGTGTTCTGGCAGAGGCTGGCAGGAGCCAGGTGGCTTTGAGCCTGCTGCCTGCAGGGAATGTCACTGTCCCAGTGACTGGCCTTCATGGCAGAGGCTGGTGACTCATCTCATCTTGCAGTCACGCAAAGAAAATTCCAGCCCTGGTGATAAGAATGCCTCGGAATAATTAAAATTGCTGTCACACGTGGTATTTTCATGTTCAATCTGTGTATCTTCATAAGCTGCATACCCTTGCCAGGCACTTAGAAAGGCTTCGTTCTGGAGTAGCAATGGATTAACTCAAATTGCTGAGTCTAGGGTATATTTCTCTATATTCTGCAGGCAATTCCATACTCTCCCAATGAATTCCATATGAATGTTCTGTATAAATTTTGCTCAACAGAAGCAGAAGTCAGCTATGTTTGGAAGCTGTGACTTTCCCGTGAACTTTCTCAGCAGCCCATTGGAACACACTGTAAGACATACAGTACACTCTGAGTCTCTGATAGCTTTCAGTGATGACCCTGGACTTCAATGAAAAATTCAATATACCTGTTAACTCTACTGGTATTCTTTTCAATGAATTGCACTTGAAAGTAATTGCTCTAACGTGTAGCTGCATTTTTTAATGCCTTTCAGATACAACACTTCCTCATGCTGCATTGGCAGCTTATTTCCTTCAGCCCCAGCCTTACAGAAGTTTCAGGCTGTAGCTTCTTCTCAAACACTTTTGTAACTAGAGATTCCTGTATTATTAAAAACATGTTATGTCCTGGACTTAGCTCAACTTTTCTGGAAAGCAATCATCTGGAAGTCAGCCTGAGATCCAGCTGTGTCACATGGATTTTCCCTGCTTTCTGAAACGATCTGTTCCACCGCTTGGGAAGTTTCTGGATCCTGGGAGCAGGGACTGTCCAGTGTGTCACCACTGCTGTTGCAGTGCAGAGGGGAGGCCATGTCAGAGGGCTGCTCCGAGGGTTTCCCTGGAGCGGGAGGCAGGGGCACGGACAGAGGGACATTCATCATGTAGAACACATTGCCCAGACGTCGAGACACCTTTAAAGACAAAGGCACAATTGCAGCAATTACTTCTTACTGTTAAAGCCATTAAACATCAAGCCTGACTCTGGTGCAGCAATGCCAGGGACATCCCAGGCATCTCAAAGGGTTATCACATTCTTGTGAAAAAAATCTCTTCTATTTTCACTCTCTCATATTTTTCTAGGCCCAGGTTGTGGAAGGAGCTTGTCAATACTCATCTTAGGACAGATGGGACTGACAGCAGGATCCTCCTGCTTCTGAGGTGCTGCAGGACCCATGGGACAGGGGGGAGGCAAACTGTCAGCCAGGAGTGGGGAAGGTGGTTGGAATGAGAGAAGAGTGAGAGTGTACAAGGGGTTAGAGAAAAGGAAGAGAAGCAGGCGGCAATAGAAACACACAGAGAGTTGATATTAATGGATGAAATTAAGGGCAGAAAACTGCAAACAGCGAGGGACAGTCTGTTCCTGAAAAATATGTGGTCATATTCCTTAGTGTCTCCCTGCATGCTGGGTAACATACAGAGAAGTAAAGCAAACTGGTGGAGTAATTTCTTTTCTCTCAATATTATGGCAGTTACCTTAGAAGTGAAAAAAAAAAGTGCTTTAATTTGGAAAAATTCCCTCTTACCAGCTTCTGGCTCTTTCATGTCTCTGTGACTCACCATCTTGGCATATATTTAATGATCATACCTGAGAGCGGATTTTTAATGCTGGTCCGAGTTTTAATCCCATTGTATCCAGGAGATGTTCTTCTGTTAGCAGTGGAAGGGTTTCTCCATCAATAGCATGGTCTTTAAATATCTGGTGAAATGATAAAACACATCATAGTATGCTAAAGTAGATTTTGATTGTTATTTTTCATGCTTAACCCTGAGGCGTAAACAATAAAAAGAAGAAATAATAGTTTTACTATTTTATCTTTGTATTTATCTCCTAACTGCACAATGGAAACTACTATTATATTTATAACTTTGGGACAATCAACTACCCTCCCACATTAACATTTGTTTGCTGACATTTAAATCTAGATGGTCCTAAAGACCTGAAAATGTGGTGAATGTTTATAATCACCTGCGCATAATCTGAGCAGCCTGGGAGGCTGACGATGAAGTTGTGCACATCATCAACAGTCCACTTGCGAATGTCTTCGATGGAAGAAATGTCTTCTCCATTCAGGATCAGGCCATGAGCTCCTTTGAGGAGGAAACACAGAAGTTATGTTGGTAGAATTTTGCTGGCAAATCAGGAGAAAATGATTGTTGACATGAGAATTTTTACACCTTTTCAGACCCTAGTATATTAACAGCAGGGTGTAATCACAGGCAGATACAGGAGTCCTAGACATAAAATCACTGGTAATGAGCAGAACCTGGTTCTGAAGGGGTTTTTTTTGGTGGCTTCTTTTGTTTACTGCTGGCACTGTACTTACCAGTCAGTACACATATAAATCATGCTGCAGGACTTCCTCTAATGAGTACATTATCCAATGCTTTTTGTTCTTTAGACTTTACTATTGCTTTGATTTGACTAATATTTCAGTAGAACAGATCCAAGCCTTTGCTAGTTCATAGTGCTTGCTGTGAGTTAGGACATAGGGAAAAGGTGTGGGCCGAAGGGAGAGGCTAACTCACAACTTCATTCAGCAATTTTCTTTATTTTAATTGAAATTCCTTTTTAAAACAGAAACTGAATATAGACATTACTGTTTGCAGCATTAGAATTCTACTTTTAGTTGCAATGACTCTACCATACCAAAAATTCACTTAAAACAGAGGGAATAATGGAGAGACCAAATCAATAAAAACAGATCATACTGACATGCCACTGTAACTCTAATCTGGAGATCTGACAAACCTGAAGGCAGCAATGGGTTGTTTGGCACTGGAAATCCATATGGTAATGCTGAGAATGGGACTGCAGAAGGGTACAGGTACTTGTCATCAAAAGCAGCACAGGAGCTGTTGGCTTCCTTCTCATTTGTGTTGCTGCAGCTGGTGGTTTCAGTAGGAATTTCATGAGTAGCACAGTTTTTTCTCAAGCCTTGTTCAAACTCTTTACAGTTTTTGGCAACTCCAGATGGCTCAGTCTGGTTTTTGCTCTGCTCATGTTTGTTTGGTGTCTCCACCTCTACTTCTTTCTTGTCTTCTTTCTCATCGTCCACCACAGCTGAGGCAGAGTCAGTGGATTTGTCGTCCGCCTGGTTCTTTGTGCCGTTGGCACTGCCCTCGGCAGTTTTGTGATTTCCAGCTCTTCTCCCTGGGCGCCGTCCCCTCTCCCTTTGCAGTGTGGTGACTGGCGGGTACGGGCTGGTTGCCATGAGCATGGTGTTGCCATGAATTTCATCCAGGGTGGTACGATGAACGTACAGGTCATTGGGAAGGTGCCCTTCAGGTAGTCTGTGCCTGCCACGGAAAGCAATGGGACTCGCTGGCATCCCGTGGTAAAGGAAAGGGGCTTCCAGGCCCAGGAGTCCTTTCCGATGGGCTTTCTCCATTTCCTTTTGCTGAAAAATAGCGCTCATCTCCATTTCCATTCTAAGAGACACACAGAGCACGAGCAGTTAGGGCAGCTCAGTTCCTTTGTCACCTTTTTTTTTTCAGCAGCAGATTAAAACTCAGATAAAGGAATAGGCAAAAGTACTGCTTGTTTGTCTCTCCCCTACATTGCTGTGTGTGAGAGGGCACCAAATGCAGATGGAATGGCAAACCTGGTTGTATTTAATGTGCTGTCAGATACATAGAGTGAACTAAAATAAGGGGAAAGCATATCTTCCGTGTGATGGCTCTAGAAAATACTTCAGACAAAAGAAGCGTTATTTGTGTATTGCCATTCCAGGCATGGTGATTATATTCCCTTGGGATTTGGAAAGTTGTTTCCCAGGTCATAGGTGTTGAAAACGAAAGAAAATAATTGATTTACATGATCAGTCAGAAATTTGTACTGAAAACTGCAAAATTCCAGTGATATTGTAAATGATAAAGAACTAGAATGATTTTATGTATCGAACCTTTGTATCCATTCAGTGAGCTAAAGCTAAGTCTCTTGAGTAACCCTTCACAGTGCCTGGCACCTGAGCGTGACTCTGAGGGTGTGAAAGGGTGAGATCCTGGTGGGAAGTGTTCAACTCATCTCCTTCCTTGTGGATAAATGCTCCAGAGTCTGTGCCAGCTTCCTGCTCCTGTCATAGTAGGTAGGAGGGCTTACCAGTGGGATACAGAGAATACACGTAGTAATATTTGTCTCTGCTGTACCAACCTTTGCTGGCATCAGCTTTCTCTGGAACCAGGCCAGTGATCAAACAGAAAGCCACAGCTCCTAGAGGAGCTTTGAGGAGCTTTCAGTGGGATTTCTGCATCTTTGGAAAAGAGCCTGTAAATTAAAGCACTTTGAAGTGCACCAAGCTACCTTTCTTAACGCTGCAATGAGGCTAACAGGTCAGAGGGAGTCTGACTTCCAGGAGAGTGTAAAATTATCAGGAAAATAGTTTGGGCAAGAGCTATCCATACAGATTTTTGTTTGAGGAGGAATTATTTGATCACATCATTCAGGGCTTTTTCTCTGCCTTCTTTTCATCTTTGAAACAACCTCCAAATTATTGATTTTCTGCTCTCAGAGATACAAAGGAAGTGTTTTGTCTGCGTACCATGTCCTTGTACATTTTGCCTGATTGTCATTACTCCCACTCAGCTCTTGAGGTGGAGATAAACAGCAGAAAGCATTACATTCCTGCCTACTCCAGCTGAGATAGTCTGTTCCTGGCAGGACCAGCAGACGGAGCTTGGGACGAGGCAGAGTCCCTTGGAGAACAAGAATTTGGGCCCAGGTGTTCAGCAGCACAACTGCACCAAGTGCAGGAGATTGTCAACACATGACTTCTGGAACAGCTGAAAGAAGGAAGTGCAGCCCTAGAGATGACCTGTGCTGCAGAAAGCTGTGTAAACACAGTGGGGATTGCCAGGGTGGCAAAAAGCTGGGATAAAAGGTTTTTGAGGTTTTGGTGAGCTGTTTCATGTTGGAGTTTTGCTGTTTGGTGGCTGAGGGAAGAGCCTGAACAGGTAGGACCAGCTCTGATGTGGCTGTGGGTATAAGAGATGGCCATGTTTGCTGCTAGTTACTTCACTTGTTTTTCTCGGGGTTTTTGCCATGTGGCAAGAACTATAGGAAACACATTGCTGATGCACATCTTGTGCTTGGAGTTCAGTAATTGAGCTTTGCTGACTGAAAAGCTGAAAACACTTCTGTTATAATTCTCTTCAGATGTGCACACAGAAGTTTTCTGTTCTTTGCTCTTACTCTCACTGTGTGAGGGACACTACCACTGAGTACTGGGCTGCAGCCCAGTGCAGGAGTGGCTGAGGTTAAAGATAGGTTAGATTTGTATCGAAATGGTGTGGCTGTGAGGGAGGGCACTGGTGGTTTCTTAACCAGCTACTGACTACATTGAAACTGGTACAAATAACTGGACTTTCTACAATCACTCTGGTATTCTGACTATTAGCTCAAACTGGGAAAGGTTCCCACTCTGGCAGGGTGGAGACACAGCCGCTCATCCCAAGGGCCCAGCTGCAGAGGCTTAAAGTGTTGTGTGTGAAATCACACAGCTGTAAAGTTTGAATTTGCTTCTAAACTTTTGTAACTTCAGGGTGTTTGGATCCACAGTTCAAGGGCTGTGGCTGTAGCTTGTTTTTTTCCTTAACCAAGCTAAGGGGTTTGTTTATTTTTGTTACATCATTTTAAGAATAAAAGCACAATAGGGCAAGCAGGAAGTCAGTAGCTTCAGGCCTTAATTGATACTTAAAGGCCCTCTGCTTCTCTGGGTGACTTGAAAAAAATCCCAATCACTTTGCTGCTTTAATCCTGGCATGCATCTCAGAGCAAAGCTTGCTATTGATTACCTGGCAATATTTTGCTTTTGAACCAGTTCTTGTCTTCTGGCCACAGCTTCCATGGATTCTGGTTGTAGAAAGCTGTATCCTTAAAGGGAAGGGAAAAAAAAAATTAATTCACTTGTTTCCTCATGCAAATGCACAAACCCCAAAGCAGTGTAGACACTTTAGAAAGTAAGCTTTCAGCTGTGGGCTTCACCAAGAAGGTGATAGGATTTCAAGTTAAATCCTATTTGTAGTTATTGTTTCAGTGGGAATATGTAGAAGGAACATGAAGTCCAGCATCAGGTGTTTTCAGGAGCAGATCTGCAGCTAGGAATACTTGCCACTAGCCATAAAGGAAGGAGACAGCAGGGTGGTTTTATTTGGTGACTTATAACTTTGAAGTACATACAACTGCTCAGAAAATAATAGCCGTCAGCTGAGCAAAGCAAACCTGCTCCTTCAAGACTGCTTTCAGCCTGGAGGCTGAGTAATTTTACATTATATTTCCTCTTGAGGAAATCTCTTATTTGAGGTCCATGTTAAGAGGGGAAAAAAGCTGAAGTCAGAAATTTTTCTTGGTAGATTGATGTGGCATTGAAAATTCATTCACTCATCTCAGAGAAAAAAATCTTAAGCTCACTTTGTATAAAGTGATATGTAAATTTTCATGCAGCGTGATATGAGTGCCATAGTTGTGATGTCCAGCCTTCCCCTTGGAGCTGTGCCCTGTAATTTTGAGTCTTTATTAAAAAGGACTTGTATTTGCCCTACATGAATTAAGTGGCATGTGATATTATCATTAAAGAATATGATCAGCATTAAAGCAGCCAATGCTCATATAAGAGCAAGAGTAAAATGTAGTGTAAAAGTGTTGTTGAGAAGCTTTTTTTTAGCTATAGCCTTTTGTTTGGGTGTGAAAATGCAAAAAGAAAAGGAGGGAACAAAAACATGCAAAAGACTGAAAACAGTGTATTTAAAAAAAGCTAGAATGGACATGCTTAGACCTAAACTGGCAGTTTAGAATCTCTGGTGAGCTTGCTGCCTCCTTTTAGTGAGAATGTTTTTCTAAATAAAATAAACTTTTATTGACACTACCAACAAACCTATGGAAAACTAGCCGGTGCAGTTTGCTTTCTGATCCACATGGTCCCACTCCTCGGGATGCAGGGGGTGCTTTGTTACCTGGGCCTGGGTAGACACGGTTGGACAATAGGTTTGGCATGTTTGGATGCTGTGGCACTGTGGGTCCCAGGTGGGATGCTATGTGGATTTGTCTGGGGTCAGCTGAGGCCATGATTTCAGTCGAAGGTAGCAGATCTCTGAGACGAAAAAAAAATACATTCAGATATGCAGAGGATATTGTTTAATTAAGAATAACCAAAGGTCTTTACAGCCTCAGGGACAGCACGCACAGAGTCACGATTAACTGCAGCGCTGGTACAGAGAAATAGCGCCCGGTACCTGTCGACCAGTCGCGGCTCAAACTGGGCGGGGATCGCCTGCATCCTCTGCTGGCCCGGCCCCATCAGCTGCGGGTTCACTGCCATCAGCTGATTCCTCATTAGCATCTCCTGCCGCTGCCGCAGTTCTGACACAAAGCACACACGGTTCTGCTGTCAGTGGGGTAAGTTAGGAAGTGGTTCTGGCTGCAGTACAACTTTACCAGAAAAAAAACCTGGTTTGTTTTGTTTCCTCTAGTGCAAATCACACCTTTTTTTTTTTTTTTTAAATAGCAGCAGCTAAAAACATGTTTTCACTGCCACCTGAACTACTTCATTTAAATAATGTAGATTTATGCAATCGAACTGCAGTAAAAATAAACAGGATGTGCTCAGTCAAGTGTACCAAAGGACAAATTACAATGAATAATAATTCATGTAACACTATGAAACAGAAGAAAATAGCCATGCGTATTCTCTGCTGGAAAGGGTTTTAATTTCTAATACAGTTTCATTTTTAGAAAAATCATACTAGGTGGAACCTGCATTGTCTTGAAAAAGCATCTCTAGAAAAAAGAGCCTACAGTGGTGAGCCAGAACATCATGATGTCCAGCTGTGGCTTTTGTTCCGAGTTCTTGTGTGACATTTACTTACTTGTCTTCCAGATGCTCAGCATCTCTTAATCAAACACTGAATTCCAAGAGCCCTCTGTGTTAACTTTTAATTACATTAAAAGAAATGTTTCTGCAGTTACTCCTAAGATAAATTTGAGACACCTTTTAAAGACATCAAACCTGCTGCTGGCTGTTTCTTGCAGGTTATACAGATATCAGCAACCCTAGAAGTGCATGTGCAGTTGGGTCCCTTGTTGCTCACCTCCTGCTGCCATGCCGCCTGCCAGCCGGTACAGGTGCTTTTCCTCCAGTGTTCCCTGTTCCCCCAGGATGGACATCTTCCTCATGTGCTCCCGGGGAATCATGCTGCAGGGAGACAGCAACAGCTCAGCTCATGTAAAGAACCGAAGCAGCAGCACCAAAGAGAGGGATAAGACATTCAACAATGAGAAACAGGGCAGGTTATGCAGGTTGTTTCTCAGATAAACAGATGGTGCTGCCAGTCATAGCTGTACCCTTCGCTGCTCGTGGGTTGTAGTGTTTTCCATCCAGAAACTTCCAGTTTTCAGGACGATGCAAATGTTGCCCTTGTGTACACTGAGTTGTTCAGTGTTCTTGGATCTTGCTATGCAAGGAAAATCAGGATGTTGGAAAGTAGCACCCGCTCAAAAGGATGTAATTAAGCCCAAGCCTTTGCCTTTAGCCCCCGGTGTGTCACAGCAGCTCTGAGAACAGTGATGTGCTCATACTTAGGAAGGCAGGTATCTTTGGTTTAATTTCAGAATTGTAATATTTTGAAGCCCTGTCTACTGTAAACTAAGTGAAGCAGATGGGAAAAAATGGTAGAAACTATCTGTTCCAAATGACATCAGCCCCTTAAGGCTGCCAAATGAAGTAAAAAAGGTAGAAGAATGTGTTGTGTATTGTTGAAAACAGTGATAAAACTAGTAAGACTCAGATTAATTATAAATTAATATATAAAATTAATATACACAATTTTTATATATATATAGTAATTATAAAGGAAGCAAGTCCTGTAACCCAGAGGCTAGATGTTAAAAAGCTATCCTGTATGGAATGCTTTGAGCTGAGGAGTTGGCAGAGGGAGCAGGCTGACTGCAAAGGCAGCAGCAAGAGCATCTGTACATTCATCTCACACTAGAGTTGCACAGCAAATGATTGATTTTAAAATTTTTTTTAGGTAAGAAGTTGAATTTCTCTCCCCATTTAACTCTGATGAAATGGGTTATTTCTGTCTTCTGAAAGAAGGAAAATGTAATGCTGAAGTGTTCTCATCTTGTAGATAGAGAGTTACAGCTCCAGGCGTTCAACTAGCATTTGCTAGAGGTAACAGCGAGGGAAATGCAAAGACAGGAGCACTGTTCATTATCCAAAAATGAGATAAAAGCCAAGTCCTGTGTTTCATTACCCAAGCCATTTATAAATTAGATTTATCATGATAACTTCTTTTATTGCCTTTGACCTGTTGATGAGTTTAAAATAATTTAAGTGATGGATATCAATCTAATTCATGTGCCTCAGGAATTTACCATTTCAGTGGTATGGTGAAGATACTTAGTCTCAAAATGAGTTTTCTGAAAGGTAAACAAGTGAGTCATTTCAACCATTTACACTGAAAGTAAGGGCTGAACTTGGACCATACCACTGGTGTTCCCTCAAAATAAAAAGTGCTTTACATTTGTAAAGGTAGATGTTGGATTCTGTGTTGGCCAAGGTTCAGGTCTTCCTGGCAGCAGACAACTCTGTCAAATCCCAGACTAGCACGCTGGCCTTTGTTCTTGACATATGTATCTGAACATGTGCTGCTGGACATGTTTCCATTTGCCTTTTTTTTTAGGATACTTTAGAGTTAAAGCGATTTAGGATGCTGGGTGCCTCATGAAGAGCATTTGAGCTGCCAAAGTGCTTCTGATCTGCTAAAGCATTTTAAAGCTCAGTACTAAAGCGATTTAGTGCTGGACTAAACTTTCCAGCAGCTCAAAAAATAGGTAGTAACTGGGATGATGGTATTTGCCATACTATATTGTTCAGTGAGCCATTTAGGTGTTTTCCTTCCTTGGATAAAGACTCTGTATTGAATACTCTGCAAAACAAACTGAAATTTTAAACTTTATGCTGCCCTTCTTACAGCCTGGCCTTTGTCTGGTGGACCTGGCTAGAGAAACGTGGTCTACCTGAAGATGTCAGCATTTATTGTAGGGGCATTGGATTAGATGGACTTAAGGGTCCCTTCCATCCCAAACTGTTCTGTAATTCTGTGATGTGAAGGTGCAAAGAAACCATCAGAGGTTCAGATAGACAAAATGGAAAAAAGACCCAGGAGGTTTTAGCCTTTTTATTCTAGTAAATCAGGAGAAAAATAAAATTAATAGTGAGTTTTAATACTGACAAATTTTTGTCTGTCAGATGACTGACAAGTTGTACCACTTTTGCTTTTTAGGAACTGCTAGAATGTGTCAGTCTCCTGTTTAAATCACAGTTGTGAATGTGCTTTTTTTTTCTGGGGAAATGTCCCTGTGTGGGAAAAAGACACGCAAGTAAAAGACACTTTCTTCATCAGGCCTTCCTAGAACTTCTACACTTCCCCCTAAATCACACTGGTGACTAAAATTATATGATGCAACTTTAAATTGTAGAATCATGGAAAACCTAGTGGGAAAAGAGCCATCTGTTCTGGCCCAAATCCCTCATGTGGGATCCCGTATACCCTGCCTGTTCTGACAGACATCTATCCAAAAGCAAGCAGCAGTAAGTGGTCAGAAACCAGTAGCACCGGTATTGCTGTGGTGTTCTCTGTGTAGTCTGTGCAGTTCCCAAAATAAGTCTGGATTTTTTGTTGAATGTGAAGGATGGTACAGTGGCTGTTGACAGGCAGTCTCACATGCCTCCTTTCAGAGCTGGAGCAGAAACTACGTAAGAACTTTCTTTAAAACTTCCTTTTAAATATGAGGTTTTCTTTTAAATGTTGGTATTTTCCCTCAATGTAGGGTAATGATTACAGTGACATCCACAGCAAAGTGATCCATATTTACTGATAATTATTATCCACCGGATGACCAAGATTCACAGACCACCATTTCAGACAACATGCATCAGATAAACAATTTATCCTTGCAAAGACAGAATATGTGGTCTGTTGGTTTGAAGAGAAAGATGTAGTATGGAAAAGATATAGTATTGAAAAAATAATGGAATAACATTATTTAAAAGTTCTTTGGTATCTTCCACTAAAGCTGTGCCTTACTGCTTCCACTGACCCAGCTTTTGAATCATCATGAGCCAAAAGGAGGGTTTGATTCCTTAATGAGGTTTTCACTGGAAGTGCTTCATGAAATCATACTGGTTTTTTCATTGGTGTGCCAATCAATCCTATCTAGCTTATCTTGGATTTCTTCTCAGATGTGTAAAAATAACTCTGGCATTTGTGATATAAAGTTGAGGTGTTATTTCCACCAGAATTCTGATCTTTTTCTCCAAGCTGAGTGGCAAAATATCGGTATGGTTCAAACTTAATTTAAAGGACATGTTTTGTATGTACGTGTTATCTGTATTAAATTACTTCTTTATTTCCCTGAATTTCCTGTTAGTGAAGTATTGAAATGATCAGGTGGGATAAATAGCTTAAAAACCTAATATAAAGATTTGTATATAACTGTCAGGAGGAGGCACTGAACGTGACTAATCCATGTTATTCCATTTGGAAAAAACACCTTTTTCAGTTGCTTAGCTGGGGTTCTGACCTGCAGGTCAAATTTAGGGTAGTTTAGGTTTGTACTATTTTCATAACGACTCTCATATTAGAAACCACATCAGCAGAGGAGGATCTGTGAGGCAAGAGGGAAAGTACACTTCTGATACATTTATTAGCTGGGATTTGAGAGTAGCTCAAAATCTGGCATCAGGGTTCATATGAATTCATACACACCAGCTGTCCAGCGTTAGATTCATATATGGCTCTGCTCTGATCCTATTGCACAAATCCTGGCTGTACAGCACATTACAGGGATGAAGACAAGTTAATCTCCACCTTTAGAGTCTTACCCTTAGCAAACCCTTCTTGGCAGCAGGCAGAACCACTCACCCAGGACTAATTCTGTCTCAATTTATTAGATGAGAAGTGGCAAGACACGAACTTCATGAACCAGAAGCATTTGCAAATCTAATCATGCAACAGTTTCAAAATGTCTATAGCAGTCTAGGTGTTGATATTATCAATTGCATTGGCAAAATACAGTTTAGTCTTATATATAATTTATACTTGTTGGAAGACCTGGTTTTTTAGTTAAATGCATTGAGATTGCATTAACTAATACTGCTTTCATTTACATCAAACACATGGAATTAGCATTCTCTAAAGCCAGTGTTTAGTGTACTTCAACAGTGGCTCCACAGACTGTTTGGAAGAAGCTGAGTATGGTTTAAAATGCTCGGGTAAATTTGTGTCATCTAAATCAGTCAAACATATAATATGAACATGTATTCATGTTTATGAGTGAAACATATGAATGAAGACATGCATAATCTCATTTGCCTTTCCATTGGCTTCCCTTTTAGAAAAAGCTCACCTGATTGCTTGAGAAATCAGATGCTGTTTTAAAAAAATAGATAAATATTCCAATATTATTAATAGTGCTAATGTTATTAATTGTAGGATCAAGGGTTCTTGCTCTAAATCTAGGCTGAGTCATAAAACTAGAGATTGTAATTATTCCAGAATCCGCAGTCAGCAAAATAAATAACTTTTGGAAAGGAAAAAAGCAATTATGCTAGCATTATGTCATACAGGAGCACGAAATATGTCTTCTTAATCAGAGTAAGGTGCCATTGGAGAGGCTGTGGGGCTAAATTCTAATCCTAGATACGTGGGCACAGACTGCTCAGAGACTGAGATTAGAGCGTAATCCTAAAACTGGATTGAGAGCGATACATTCCCTAAAGAAAGGAAAATAACTATATTTATACTGTGTGTGTCAGCCAGCAGAGTTTGTGTTGCATGCCTTCACGCTGACTTGGAGACACGGATGTTTCCCTGTTCCTGAGCCAGCTGATTGGTAAAATTGTGAGAAGCGAGTCACCCTTTTTTAAACACACTGTTCTCAGGAAGTAGTCAAGGCTTAGTGTTGGCAAACTCAATCCTTCAGGAACTAAGCTGGGTTCATAAGAGAAGCTCATCTTGTTTCACTTGGAATGGCTGCGGGCGAGGGGAGACTTATTCCTGTGTGCCACGGAGGCAGCAGTCAGCCTGAGGCATGGGCTAAACCCACAGGTGCAGGTGTTTGTGCCGAGCATAAACACACAGCGAGGGCCTGCGAAGCCTGTGAGGTGAGAGAGACAGATGGTGGAGGAAAAAGGAGCTGAATTCCTACTGTTTGATGTGGCATTGGAGGCACAGAGGTCTAGGACAGTCAGCAGCTGAGGTGGGAATTGTGCTGAGTGCTTCTCCCTCTCAGCTCTGCACTGTGACCACGGGAGTGGTCTCTGCAAAACCGCAGGGCTGATATTTATCTGTGTTTGTGGCAGCACCCAAAGGCTCCTCTGGGATCACTCTGAGGGCTTTAACAACTCCTGTTAAAAATCTAAGTACAATAACTGAGCAAGAACTAATGGAAACAGTGGAGAAAGTATGTGCGTGCACACATAGAACGCTGTACACCCACCCTGGATCCTGGCAAACTGGCACAGGGAGAAGATGTTTACAAGGGATGGGTCTGTCTATTACATCAGTTATATACACAGAGATAAAAGCATGATGTCATTTGTTTTCCTTGTGGATTTATTTCATAATTAGGGATGACATTTGAAACATTATCCTCTTTGACTCTTTCAGAAGCCTAGAGATTGCAAAATATGGCAAAAGTGGGATCAGTTAAAAGGAAACTAAACTCTGTATTTTTTACTTTTTGATAATTATTGCTTTTAAAGCATTAAAAAGAAATATGTTGCTTTTTTATTTTATTTTTGAATACTGGAAATGGCAATGGTGGGACAGAAAGCTTTCTGATCATTGGAGTGCCAGGCTAGCACTTCCAAATGAAATGCAGTTGAATTTTAGTGGGGTTTGTGTCTCACTTTTACATGAAATATTAATGCAAATGACAACTCTCCCAGTGCAAGAAGTAGCCAGGTCATGGGAAAAGGAATGAATTTTAAGTACGCTATTTAAAATTATGTTAATTTAGCAACTCTCTAACTTAACTGGCTGACTAACAGTTTGAATCTAGAAAATTTGTACAGAATCCTTGGTACCTATCCTTTGCAGTTAGAATATTAAATATTGAAGCAGCATCACTCAGATTTTCCAAAATCCTACATTTGATGAGTCTTCCACCACTAAGGTAAATCAAAATGATGTGGGTTTCCATCATTAATCATTTCAGGTCATCTTTCTTTATTACAAAGCAAAATACAGCACGTACACATCTTAAAAAATATTTGCAGGTCTGTTAAAATATATATATGTCACAGATGCCAGACACTAAACCCACTATTATTATCCAAATTCATGTATGAAGTCACAGGTTTTAATACAAATTTTTTCCCCTTGTGAGATTAGCATGTGAAATTGCACACCTGACCCTGTGAACACGCTCAGAAATCAGCATCTCAGACTGAACGTTTTCAGCTCCAGTTTGAAGGATCAGACCATGACAGAATTACTTGAGGTAGGATTGCCTCCCTCTCTTACTCTTTCCATATTCTGGTGCACTGTGGAAGTCTGGAAATTCACATGTTCTCTAACTAAGGAACTTGAATTTTTCACTCCAAAGACAATATAATAGTGCACAAGCCTTGCTCAGTTCTACAGTTAATTCTGCCCACATATTCAGATAATAACAAAATGTAAGGAACCCTCATTACATTATGATATTATTTTTAAAAATTTTATCCCACTATGTACATTGGTGTCCCACAAAGCTGCCAGCACTGGGGTTAGTTATGATGGCTATACACATATAGGCAACATTTTCACTGGGTAAATCTAATGTAGGTACATCAGACTAAAGCAGCCAAATATGTCTGTGTGATGATAGCCTTGATTAATTCTGATTGCACACTGATTTGGAATATCCACTGCACCAGGAAATAACTGTAAAATATTGAGATTTTTCTGTTGTACTTTAAAAGATAAATTAGCACAAAGACAGATATATATATTAACAACCACTTAGCTTTTAAGAATAGTTTGTTGTGGATAGACAAGACAGGGAAACTTTTGTGCATATATAACAAGCAACGCAATCTGAATCCAAAATCTTCTAGAAAAATACTGAGTAGGCAATGACAAGCCTTCCTGAAGTAAAATCCTCCATTTGTGAAACAGATCTTTAAATATTTCTAAAATGATCAAGTTATGTCATAAGAAATACAGCATTTGCACCTGAATATGCAGAACTATTTATCCATAAGAATACCTATAGCAGATTGCTGAGATATCAGAATAATCACATACTTTATTTTTTCTGTATCATCCTGCCTATTCCTAACTTTACTCTGTGCACTCAAGTGCTGCTTTTAAATAAAGTCACCACAAACAAGTTTGCTTTGATCTGCTCCATTTCTGCTGTGAGACAAGTCTTTCCTATTTAATCTGAAAAATCACACACCCTTTGGTATTACTTAACGGGTGTTTCATCACCATTTACATTAAAAAACCAGCACTTTTTATTTGATGTATACTTACATCTATCGTGCAGACCTTAGTTTTGGGTACAATGAAGCCACCATGAACATCCAAGAGTGTGTCCCTTCTCTGTGAGCCTTCCTTCCGGGCTGCCTCAGTAATGTGTTTGGCAGCTTTTAAAACACATCAAGATTAACATGTCAAAAACTGCCTTAACTAACGCTGACTTTACTTTAAATACAAACTGAACTTGTCTTGATTAGCCCTCATCCCTGCTCCTAAGCCCTCCCCACTCTGACATCAGAAGCTCTTCTCCAATACCATCCCCTAACCAGGCTGTAAAAACATAATTACAAGAAGAGCACTACACTGAGCTGATAAACCTATTTCACATTTAACCTGCTAAGCCGTTGTTAGCTTTTAAGATGCTTGATGCATTCACTTAAAATCTTCCTGTTCCAACAAGAAATATAAGAGAAGGTTTGCAATTGCTTGGCTCTTTCCTGTTGTGTTCCCTATTTATACTGATTTTCCGAAAGGGTGCACTTCTGACTTGGCAAGCAGTTATCCCAGAAGTGTGATATCCCAGAGCTGTGTATCCGATGGGATTGGGGGGAGCTGCAAGGTGGAAATCCTGTTAAGCATATTGTGAGGCTAACACAGGGATCAGTTGGTTATACTGCTCAAGCCGGCAATTTACCCTTTAATTCTCACTGGCCATGAGTTGTCTCTCAGAACCAATGCCTAGAAATGGCAAGTTTGGAAACGTCAGGGAGTGCTTAGTTTCTTCCCATATCTGTGTCAGGTGATGGGATGTCAGGCTTGATGTTTGTTAATCCTTAATCACCAGCCTAAAATTTATAGGTGCTCGCTGCAAAACCAAAAAATTGCCCCTTGTTCTCTTTCAAACACTAGCACAGTGCCTCAACCTGGGGCAAATGGGCTCATTCTTATCGAAAATCACTCTCAGGGAAGTGTTGTCATTAGCAAAGGGGTGTAATTCTGCTATACTTCTCAACTTCACAGAAAACAAGTTATTTTTAATAACACAAAATATATAGTTTTTAATGTGGGATTATTTTAATTTTTTTAAGTGACTGTGACTCTAAATATTTTTGTTGTAAATCCCATAACGGCTATTTTGTTGCTGCCTGGACCTTCTTTATACAGAAGAAAATCACACCCAGAAATATTTCTTTAAAAATCCACTACTGCGTTTTAAAAATAATTTTACATCCTCCTTTCAAAAATTAAATTATTAGAGACCAGTTCAAATAAACTGAAAATAATTTTCATGTGGTGGTCCAAATCTTTGCATGTGCAGGCAGACAAGGAAGCAAAGGAGCATTCTAGGCTTAAAAATAATTTTCACCTTGTGTTCAGTAGCTGCCTACAGAAACCCATGACTTGAAATGTAATGAGTAGATACAATCTTGAAAAAGTTCCTCTACTGGGATTTTTTCAAGATTGTCTGGGTGAGGCTGGAGCAAATGCTGTGTAAGATATGGGGTTGTCCAAATAAATAAAAGTAAAACCTTGCATCAGCATCCATTTTTTATTAGATATTTTAATCTGTGTGAATCACGTTTCAGGAAAACCACAAAAAGTTCATTACCAGGAAAAATTACTTCCTTAGGTAGAAACAAACCCAGCAGTATAACAAGGTTATATATTTATTTTTTCCTGTTTTACCTAATGAGTGAAGTTCAGAGAGAGAGATGTTGCTTCACAAGATCTCTGGCGCATCGCCCTTGGTTTCTGGCACAGAAACAGGATTGCTGTGTGCTGTAGTGAACTGTGACAAACACAGCTCATGAAGATGCTCCAGTGGTTCCTCTCCAGAGAAGAGCAAGTTGTTCTTGACTGGATGTTGCAGGCATCAGGCAGGAGGGAGTGCACTTCTGTATCACACAGCGGTCTGTGTGTCCCCCAGCATTCCTGTTCCTGCTGGTTGTCTTCACCTGAGGAAAAAGGACAAAGCACTAAAGGAGGGAGAGAGAGGCATGTAGGAAATTAGTTATGAACAGAAGAAATTCATGAAGAGCTTTGGGCAGTTTGGGTACTATTCTAAAGATGAATTAAGAACTTCTCTCAATTAATTTCAAAAGAATTGTCAACTGCTTTGCATCTTTCACAATTCCTGAAGTACCAGGATGGGTTTTCAGTGTGCACTCAGCTCCATGCACTAAGGTAGATACAGTCTCACTGTTGTCACTAGACATTTTATCAGCACTGGTTTTGGGTCAGAACTTTCTTTGTTCCCTTTTGACAAAATCAGTGGCAGACATAGCTTAGCTGATGGGATTTATGGTCTTCAAAAATGGAAGGTAAAAATTGTATTAGACAATTTTTTTACCAGTTCAAGAATTATGTTGGTTACCAAAATGCAGTACTGGAATGGATTTGTATAAGTAGAGAACCTGCTAAACTAGAGCCTAAGCAGGTTTTAATCCATTGTTTCTAAACACTGCCTGTCGTAAGTGAGGAATCTGTGAAGGAGTGATAATCCCTGTTTCTTCTTATCAAGTTTACTGGAGCGAGATAAAAATCTACTTATCTCCACTTTATTGGAGACATATCGTGAAATGAACTGACACAGAACTTGATAAATGGCTTATGTATCACGGGTCAGCCTGTCTTTTTCCAACATGAAATCTCTGTTCAGATGTATCAGATTCTTTAACTAAACCTCACTTCCTTCCACGTTTCCCCCAGAAAGGTCCGATCTAGAAGAAAACAGTTGCCACAAGCAAAGTAAAGAGAGGGTGGTCTGATAGATGGTTTAGGAAGTCTGGGACCAGTTCAAGAATGAACTTGAACAGAAGCTGTGTCCTAGAATCCGGGGATCAGAAACAAACACCAGATTTTACAGTGACACACTGGCTTAGAAATGGGGTCTTGGTGTGCAAGAAGTTGAAAAACAACCAGAGGAGGGAACAGGCAAACCTGTGTATGAGAATCACTGTAATGGATTGGCTATGCAGAATGTCCTTCAAGCTGGAACAGTCCTCAGGAGTTCATTTTTTTCCCAATCCCTTGGTTGCAGGGCAGGTGCTTTTGCTCCTTCCTGAGTCACACTAAAAGGTGCCCAACTTTGGTGTTCTCCTGCACTAAATTCACACTGACAAGGTCAGTGAAGGATAGAGGTTGCAACACAATTGGTTGTTCAGTGGAAAAGCTTTACATTTACTACAATCCTTGAGAGAATTTGGAGAGACTAGGTGGATTACACAGCTGTCTCATTCCTGATGGAAATCTCAGAATTAATCAGGGAGAACTTACAGCAGAACTCAAGCTACTGAATTTTGCTTTGTGTGGCTGATCTCAATTCCAAAAGCCAGTGAGTGAACCTCAGGGATGAAATATGGCTAACCCTTGAAAATGCCTTTGAATTCCTTTGAAAAGTCAATTGACCAAACATTGTTTGTGGAGAGAATACTGGGTTTTATGTGACCTTGAATCAAAATGGTTTAGAAGGTGTGGATTGAAAACCATACAAGTTGAGGTTTCAAAGACCCGAGTTTTTGTTTGGCTAACATGGTGTAAAACGAGACTGACAAGTTTTGGTCAAAACTTTTAAACTGGCCATTTGCTGAAAGTGCAAATGTATTGGCAACGCTAAATTTTAATGCAAGCTGCTCTGTGCCATGTTCCTGTCATTTATGGAATTTCTGGACATAGCTTTTAAATTGGAGTAATAATTCGTGAAGCGAATGACAATACACAGAATACCTTTAATGAAAGCATTTTAGGGTACACATGTTTTCATATTTGCTTGTTTAGTGATTTTTTCATTACATTTTGTATGGATTTAGGGTATTTTTGGCTATGGAAAGGCAAGTTGTGACAGCATTGGTATCACATTCAAAAAGAAAAGTGTTGAATAAATGCTCTTTTTTGGAGTAACTTTTGAAACAGCAGAATAGAATACAGAGATTGGATGTTGTCATTTAGGATGACCCTAAAAATGCTTTATAACCAGCTCCTATATCTGCATGAACTTGCTCTCTCTGGCAATGCACATTCAGGTTGAGGTTCCACAGAGTGCAATGGGGAGCTTTGCTGAACTATCCAGCCCCGTTGTACCAGATGGTACCGTATGGAGGTAACACTGATCCTGTGACGCTGTTGATTTGTAATTAGGTTTCTAGTAATTAATATAGTTTGTAGGCCTTGCATGAACTCTGCAGATTGCCCATTCATGTAAATGATTAACTGAAAGGGGATTAATCCTGGCAGAAGTTCAACCAAAAAGAATTTTCCAGACTGAAAATCTTCTCTGTCAGTCTAGTATATTGTAATACGGACTGAAAGTTAAGTTTGCATTTGCATAGCTCTATTTAAAAAAGAGTAACTTGATATCTGAGCGTTGTGTGTATAAATATACATTTGCTGCAATAGATCTATAAATCCTATTTTTTATGGAATTCAAAATGCATATTCAATACGACTTAGTTGGAAAAATCTACTTATTGTCACTACTATTTAATAGTAGGTAACATAAATTCTGGCTTTGAAAAAAAGATTGTTTCAGAATTCTACAGATCATGTTTAGCTGCTCACACTGGAATATGCAAAGGTTGAAATTATTACAGCTATAATAAATCAGTGACAACAGGGGCTGTCACACAGCTCTGCACACAACCAGTTCGTCCAGCACATGCCCTTACAAGACTGACACAGGATCCCAGAATGGTTTGGTGTCAACGGGACTTTAAAGCTCATCCAGTTCCAACCCCCTGCCATGGAGAGGGACACCTTCCACTATCCCAGGCTGCTCCAAGCTCTGTCCAACCTGGCCTTGAACCTGGCCCTATCCTGCCAATTGTGCAGCCCCTTCAGGTCAGGCAGGCATTCCTTGGAGAATGGTCCTTCCAGCCCATTGTGTGTGCAGTCTCATCTGAAGGATTTTGTCTGGCCCTAAAGCCCATCCCTGCTGCTCTGTGGATTGCCTGGGTATAAAGAAAGTCCACATTAAATTAGGCGGTGACAAAGATGCTTGGCACGAGCAACACAGCATCAGTGCCAGCTGAGGGATTCCCAGCTGTGTGGGCAAGACTGAATTCTCCTGCCTCAGATCTGAGGGGTCAAAGTCAGAGGATGAGTAGAAGGGACAGAGCAGGAGAGAGAGGATGAAGAGAGCTGTGGAGATCATGGTTTGAAGCATGTGGCTGGGAAAGATGAGGGCAGCAGACCTGGTGCTGGACCAGGCCACTCTTCCTTTACTCTCCCTTGGCCGCAGCTCCTGGCACGTGTGCTCTGAGTCAGCACAGCCCAAGAGTGCATCACCTGGAACTGGCAAAGTCAACCACAGGGCAGTAAACATTTTTCCAGACCCACCAATTTCTTGCCCCACGTAACTGTCCCCATTTCATCAGGGCAGCCAGCAACAAGTCAGGCCAAGCAAGAGAATGCTGCAGAGGCAAAGCTGGGGAAGGGAACAGCCATGGATGCAAACAAGGGTCACAGTGTTATTAAATGCTGCAGGACTCAGATTATCAAAAATCCCTAACAGATAAATAACCCAGATAATTACATTCTATATAAATATTGGGCCAAGTGCCTCCCTGATATAACTGTGATTGTACGACAGCAAGGATGGGTTTAGTCCGGTGTGTTTAGACTCTGTATTATTTTAACCAGATGCTTGGGGGTTTGTTTTCCTTTAGTGGATAATAAGGGCCATCCAAAACAGAGTTGCTGATTTGCTTGGGTTTCATTGAAAGAGACACTACTAAAGGGAGAGGAAATCCACAAAATGATACTCAGTGATTAAGCACATAGAATATAGGATTTCAGTGTTTGCAAATCCTTTTTCTCAAATGAACTTGTGGCACTAATCCTCTAATGGCATTATTTCTTTGGAATATATGCCGGATTAAGGAGTCACAATGAGGCAAAGTACAAAAATCCACATTAATCTCTCCCTGATGGGTGCTGTGTGGGATGCAACTTAAACTATTTTGTTCCAAAATTGGTTCTGTTCCTAACCTTGCCCCAGGTCTAGACAGAGGGAAGAGCAGATATAAACAAGTGTGACACTGAGCACTCGGCAGATGGTCACAGGCCATTTAACTGGATAGAAAGGGGAAGGCGTCTATTATTTTTAAACTCCAAAAGCTAAGCCTGCCCTGTGCTGTCCACAACGTGCTGCAGGAAGCAGACACAGGGCTCTGCCAGGCAGGAGCAGGACACCTGTTCAGAAGTGTGGCAGGGAGGGACAGAGCAGCTAACGGGGCACGGCTGGGCCTGGCTGCTGTGATATTTCACATGTTCACAGCACAGCTGGGGCCAGTTGCACAGTGCTGCTCATGTTTTCAGCCCAGTGCAGCCACTTCACTCTCGTTACCCTGCTTTTTTTAGGGGGATAACCCTGTTGTCCCCTCTTCCCTCATGGCTGATGGGAAAAAAGGGAAAGGTTTGCTTTTTAGGAAGAGAAGACCAGGCCACTGCGTTTCCCTTCTCACTGGATTACAGGGATGCTGTCATGGTGCCGTGGGGTATTGTCGCTGTTATTCAACAGCCTCAAGTAGTGAAAGAACTGCTGAACTGGCAGCACATCACCTGAAATACTGATGTCAGAGCATGTGAGTTAGCCCAGCCTCACCACTGTAATTGGTGCTTAACGTGCTTAAGGATTTCCCCAGTTTCACAGGACAGAGATTATCAAATATTCCCATTCCATGTTCTCACTGAACTGCAGTGGGCATTGAGAAGTCTTTGGCCAGGAGAGCCTGGGACAGACATGTTCACAAACATGGGTTGCTTGGCCTCTGCTTCATTCCTGGTCACTCTGTTGTTAAGCACCAACGAAAAACTGTCAAATCCAGTTCTTTACCAACAGAAATGCTGGGGTTTTCCATTGTCTGCATAGCTGAGATGCCTGGACACATGAAGTGACTTAGCACAAATTCCTGATGTGGATACAGGTCTGTAGTGAGATGCTAATTTCAGAAACTGGGACTGGACAGCCACTCCTGATGTCAGAAAACCCTAAAGTCAGCTTGGAGACAGTTTCTGTTTGGGAATAGAAGTGTGCCCTCCTTTCCTACAGAGAAAGATGGTTGATCGCAGTGGTTTTGTGCACTTCTAGCTGCTGTAAATGTTTCCCAGCATGGTACCTCTCGTGGGCAAGAGGATTTTCCTGATGTTCACTTTTTCTTCTCCTCATCTTACCCTGTTGACTTCTTGCAGCACCCTGTGCCTCATTCCACCCTGTCTGAATCCTTTGTTTTCACACTGAGTCAAGCCTGTCCTCAGGCTGGTGTCTGCTCACCTGCTTTGCAAAGGAATTGTTGGGTTTGTTTACCAGCTTTATCACTCCCCACCAAAATCACTCCAGTTTGCATATGTCTTTAGTGTATACATATCCCTGGATGGTCCCTTGTATCTAAGGAAGTATAAATTATATTGCACCAGGTGCAGACAAAGGTAAGCAGGAAATGATAAGGGAAACTGAGAGTTTGCCACACGAGGGGAGACGAGAAGGGTTTGGCTGGTTTAGCCTACAAAAGGGAAGACCTCATAGACTGAAAAAGATTATCAAGGCTAAAGAGTTTCAGCATAAATGGCCATGAGTATGGTTAAGACAGAAATTGCGATGCTCACCATTGAGGAGATCAGACTTTAAAGCAGACAGACAGAAAAATAAAAGGTGTGCTGGAGTCTGAGGTAAATATAAGGTGTGTCCAATGATTGCATTGTAGTGTTGTATCATGGTGTTGCCCAGAAGACGATTGCGACCTCTCCTCTCGCGTCTCCTGTGGCCCTAAAATGATCAGGAGTGTCCTACTCCTCGGTACCCCTTTTTCTCACTGAACTGTGCAACATCCCTCTGACAGCAGGGCTCTACTCAGCCTCCAGCACTATTGCTGACCAGTATGGACAAAAGGGGTGGGAAAACAAAGAGCTTTTCTTCAGGTAGTCTCGTAATCTGATCTCTACGGTGACTCAGCCTCTTCTAACAACAGCTGTCTCAGGGACATGCAGTGGTTTGGGAGCAGCAGCAAAGACTGTGCTGCCACTTCCTGATTTCTGCCTTGAGAGTGATCTAAGCTTGGACATGATCGGAGCATTTAAATGGACTTCTCAGCCCCAGGAACGGCAGACTTTGGGATAGAGTACAGAGGAATAGAGACATCAGGAAAGAGCCCACAAACCACTTGTGCAGAGCTGCTGCTATCGTACTGATGAAGACAGAAACTTGTGAGACAAAACTACATGGACATTCTCAATTAAGGAAAGGAGTGAGGTTTTGTTTGCATGTCATAGTTCACCTATCCCACAAGCCCTGAAAGTGCTGTAAAAACTGAAAAGTGTGAAAGGGATCCTCAGGTGTATCCATGGAAAAGACAGGTATGTTCTTTGTTTAAAATAATACCTCTCTACAGCAGGAAATCACAGCCAGGGAAAGCAGGATTGCTCTGCACGTACATGAGGTACATTGGTTTGTATCATTTTTGTATTTCTAAGAAATACAGCTGTGCCAACACATTAAGAGCCAGACTTTAAACAATGCTTCAGCTTTTTGTAATTTTAAGTGCTCTGCTCTTGAACACTTGTATCATGGCTATGATATATGGCTGGATGGAGGCAATAGCGGCAAATTCTCAGTGCATCTGAAAAAAGGTAAGCAAGAGTAAATGTTACTAAATCTAATTCTGTCTGCTGATCCCCTGAAAGATGACCAGAACTGCCAGGATAGGCATGAAGAGGACAACCCAAAGAGTTCCCCATTTAACTTTGTTATAAAACAGTTCCAAGGAAAGAGGTGTGCTCCTGAAAAAGGGAAAGAGCAGCCTTCAGCCATCAAACAATTCTTCAAGGGCTTTGACTTCGGGAAATCTGAAGGCAAGGAAAGAAGGGAAATTGAAGAAACAGAAATAAACAATGCTGGAGCTGATGATCAGAGTGAAAAGAAAGATCTCTCTGTAGAAGGTAATGCTGGTACAATAATGAAATATATGTATGTGTAAATATTTTAATTTCATAGAAAATCAGCTGTTTTCTTGCTAGCCAAAATCCTATACTGGCTGCCTACAGTTTATCCTCTAGCTGGGATTTACTTCTGACTGGAACATTATCAAGGATGTACCCTCTGATTTGATAGATGCCAAGCAAGGAGTTGGATCCATGTTGCTGAGGAAGGATAAAGCTTTTGGGTGACTTCTCTCTTGGTCTGCAATGTGAGAGTCAGTGCTGAAGTCAGCTCATTAGTTGCAGGGCTTATTTGGTTTCAGAGCCAAGCTTTGAGCAGTAGCTTGGCTTATTGTATTTAGGATGGGTGTCTGTCCTGCTGCCCTGCTAAAGCAGTCTGAAGACAGCAGGAGCAGATGTTTCCTATCACTTGACACTGGGCAGGGGGAGGGGAAGGGAATGGGAATCCATCATGTATGTTATTTTGCACACACAAGAATTCTCTTTATATCTGCTCCAGAGAAAATGGAACTGTTTTTCAAAAGGAGCTGGAAGGTGAAGCTTAGAACCCCATTCTTTGTCCTAAGGGACTTGGGTCAGTTTGGGGAAACAATAAGAGGGCAGCTACTGAGAGTGGGATTGCTGTTTTTGGTAATTTTTTGCTTTGCAAAGCCCAGAAAAGCAGGAACTGCCTTACACAGATGTTGTATGAAAATGCAGCAGGGGCTTTGTGCCGATTTGATCTATCGTGATCTTATCACTCAGGTTGTTGTCCACATTGATGAAAAATAGAGCCTGGTTTATTGGCAGATTCAATTCAGTTCCTAAAGTCTTCACCTAGCAGTCTCAGGCAGGATTTACAGTGGTGTTCAGTAGCAGAGGTAACCAGGGCCCTGTTTCTTTGTTGCTCAGATGGACTTTCACATCTCACTTCTGAAGTGGAGTCACCATCTGGTGAGCAGAGATTTAACCAGTTCATGGAGAAACTGGGAAAGAAACCCAACAGCAAGAACCTGGATCTAAATAATTGTGCACTGAGTGCAGCAGATGTAACAGAGCTGGGTAAATGCCCATTTTATTCAACTAATCACTTCATATATTCCTATAATTTTTATTTGTCTGTTCAATTATTCCTTCTCCACTTTTCCCTTCCCTTTCTTTTATACAGGCCATATTGATATTTCATCTAATGGTCCCAGGTCCCTGAGAAATATTAGTTTATAAATTATATAATATATATAAATATAAAAATCATCCAGATCTGTGAAGCAGATGAATGTCCTTACACTCAAGATACAGATAAGAAAAGTGAGGTACAAATTGTCATGGCTTTATAATTCTGTATTGGTTGTAGAAAACATCTCAAAATTAAGATATATTGATACCCAGGGTGTGCAGAAATATGCAAACAGAAAAGCTTTTTCTTTTCTTTCCTTACAGCTTCTTTACTGCCATTTCTCCCAGAGCTGGAAGAGATCAGCCTGTCCTGGAATGGTTGTGTTGGAGGGACTTTGAAAGCTCTCACTGTCCATCTTCATCATGTGAACCTGTTAAAAGTCCTCCGACTTAACAACTGCAGGCTGACAGCTGAGGATGTCATCTCCTTAGGTACAGGATTTCATTTACATTTACTTCCAGACAGCTTGGGGCTAATGTAATCCATCTCATCTCTTCCTACATCCTACTCCTGCTGCTTCCACACTGGGCAAAGTAAACTCCTGCTGTGAAACAGTAGAAACTTGGGCTTATGGGTGACCTTATACCTTTAGGTAGCTCTGCAGACTTCATTCCTCAGGGTGTGAAGCTTTCACACTCAGAAGGGAACAGAATTCAGTCCTATTTGCAGGAAAGAATGTTTTCAATTTGGATTAGTATTTTTTTGGCTAGAAGCAGAGTCACTGACAATAAGGTCAGCTTAGGTCTTGGAGCTACAGGACAGGTGAGTGCTCATCATAAGAACCCCAATGGTCTTTTGGGAGGAGACTTAAAACCAAAAGTGCTGCTTCAGAGCTTTATCACTTGGTGTTTTTCAAGTCTGGTAGAAGCTTATTCCTCTGCTTCCTTCTTTGCTTGGAGTGCCTGCACCCTGCTTTCTGCAAAGCGTGAAATGTAAAGGTTCTAAAGGTGGTGTTACACACTCAGGTTCTGACACGGAGTCACCTCTGGGCCTGGAGTTTACTCTCGGGTGGATCTGTGGTTTGTATTTAAAAGAAGGGCAAACACAATCAATTAGGAATTATAAAAGTTACTGCTTATTTTGTAAGTTCTAAAATGGGTCTGCATTATTAAGCTGGAGTTTATGTCATTCATATCCAAGCCTTTTCCAGCAAAGGTTCAGAAATAAAATGTCATGTATGGTGGTAGATCAAAAGTGAGTCATGCTATCTCTTGGGGAGGAAATAAGCATCTCTGCAAAAGCTGGTGAAAATAACTGCTCTGTTTCTGATGAGTGTAAAATCTGTGTTTAATTTGCTATCATTTTGTCAAATTTACTTCATTCTTTTTCAAACCCTTTTCTCATACTTTTGGTTTTGTCTTTTGTTTTTCCTTTTGAGTTTTATTGGTTATTTTTACAATTAATTTATTCTGCCAGGTTCTTCAGTGCTGTTTTCTTCCCAGTTCGGTTTAGCTTCTGCTGGGGAAGACACAAAATTGATCACAGGACTTGAATTTCCAGTCAAAATGTGATGCCCTTGACACGTGGAATAGCAACAGTCAGTTTGCATTGATTTTTGCCTGTGATTTTGAAAACAACTTGTGTATTTAGGCCAATCCTGGCTGTGTGACCTTGTCCACATCTCTGCAGAAATGTGGCTTCTTGTGGACTCAGCACATCCTGTTTAGAAATCAGTGTCTGAAATATAACATAATATCAAGCTATTCTATGTGATTGCTCAGAGCTTGACTGTGAGAAGTGATAGGAAACCATTCCTGGAGTTATATTCCTTTATTTATCTTCTGGGAGGAAAATGTGTCTGGAATCCTACAGTCCTAATGTCAAACAGGAACAGGCTATGCTGCACTTCTCAATTGTAGAGCATTGCTCAGCATTCAACACTGAGGCAATAATTTAAAATAAATGCAAAAATAAAAATTAAGATGTTTCCTTTCATCTCAAACCTGGATATTCACTTACAGAAATAATTATTTTTCGATTATAAATCTTTTGTGAAAAATTAATTATGAAAATCACCCAGACATGAAAGGATGTTACTATTAAAATACAACTCTCAATTATTGGACTTTAGATCAAAAAAATTGTGTATGACACTTTGAAATTGCATTTGCATATAGTCTGATTAATTGATTTTTCTTGGGAATGAGTTTATGCAAATATGCTCTGCCTCCCTCCTCTACAAAGGAAGCTAGGAAGCTGGATTTTACAGTGGGATGTTAATATTTCAAATAAACCCTAACACAGTTTGGACTGGCAGGTGTGTCAAGCCTGGAAAAGGCTGATTTTTCTGAACGTAGTAAAAGTCAGTTCTGTCTGCCTTGAAATCATGGGAAAGTTAGTTTGAGTCAAAACAATGCTCATCTTGGTTTCTTATGAAGTGAGTCAGAAATTCCTGACAGAAATGAAACTTTCATGTTTCAGAAATAGTTGTGAGAGGACTTCTTTCATTCCCTCCAAAATGACCTGTGGACACAGTGCAGAGGATGTTGGAAATTTGCCAAATAAAACAGAGCAGAACTCTACAGGAGAGTAAATTCAGACTTGTCACTTGTATTGATTTCCCTCTAGACTGGACTTTCTGGTCCCAGCACAGGCCAAACAGCCTGATGAGGGTTTGGGAACCCGAATAAATTTCAGGTTTGTGTGCACTGTGACAATGACTTGTGATCTATATTGCTCCTTAGACAGTGTGAGATTTTATACAACACTGGTGCAGAAGCAATAATTCATTTATTTAACAATTTTCCTGGCAAGACATTCATTATAAAGTAATTTGAGTATTACGTACCTGACCTTCCTCTTTAATATATTCCAAACCTGTATTTTTGTTTGCACTGAAATTGATACATAGAATGAATCATCCTAGGCTTCCATTACAGGAGAGGCATTTGAAATTGTTTCTCAGCTTGAAGAACTGGATTTATCATGGAACAGTAACATAGGTGGAAAACTATCACTGCTGACAAAAAAACTCCAGGAAGGATGCAAATTAAAATGTCTGAAAATTACAGACTGTAACCTGACGGCAAAGGATGGAGAATCCCTTGGTATGTGTGTCCATTGAGCTGGATTGAGACTGGCTTCACAAAAATGGAACTTGTTTGACTTAGATGATGGTTGTATTGAGCTCAGTATTAGTGAAAAGCCAATTTATTTCAAGCTCTGCGTTGTAACAGTATTTATGATGTGGGTATTTAATGCACTTTCTTCCAAAGAAGAAAATTGTTCTCTCTAATCATATGAGGGAGGGTTGAGAAGATCTAAACCACGGTCTGGCTGCCTCAGTGGTCCAGGGTTTCTGGATCCTTTGAGACCTTGAGCAAAAAATGTGTGCCAGAATTTCCACCACTGATTGCTTAAAATTAGGCAGCTGAATATGTAGTTGGCCATGGGATTGGAAAGAAGGTCTGAGGATTGGGAATTTTGGCTGAGTTGGCAGCCACTGACCACCCTTCCCTTCTGTCCTCTCACCATAGCAGCTTCATCCTGTGTGGTCTTTTTATCTCATTGTGTGTTTTTAAAGGTGTTTGCTCAGTAAAGAGAAGCCCCATGGCTCTCATCTCCACTGTGGGAGATGTATGTAACACACATTCCTACATAATTTCATTAGGAAATTTTCTTTCTCTTTGCATTTCTGCTTTTTATTCCCCTGTATTTTTCTAACAGTCCTTGTATGTTTTCACTTGTATTTTTATAAATGTTTTTCACAGATTTTCTTGATTCCTATCCAATCTTTATTTTACTGTGTTGTTTAGGTAGAACAGGAACTTAGCAAGTCTAAACCACACTTACAGGCAAACCCAGGCCACATCTTCCTGTTTATCATGGTGCTGTATTTTTCTAAAGTTCATCTACATGTATTCCAGACAATTACCAATTCTAGTTTTCTTTTTTTTTTTTTTTCTCCCCAGCTCAAATTCTAAATGTGATCCCAAACCTCGAAGTTTTCGATCTCTCCATCAACAAAAACATTGGCTGCAGCATGAAGGTTATTGCTCAGGACCTGAAAAATGTGCCAGGCTTGAAAGAGTTAAACTTGCACATGTGTGGATTAAAGCAAGACAGCCTCCAGGGCTTAGGTTAGGCTTTATGTTCAGAAGACTTTCATTCTGAATAAATTGTACATCTGAAAACCATTTAAGAAAGGCAATGAGGTGGGATTTTGCTGATGGTTTGGCAGTATTAATGGGCAATCGTTATTTGCTGTTTGAGGACTGATAAAAGACTGCAGGGCCTTTCAGCAGGAGTCGCATTTATCTGCCCTGAGCAGAACTTGTGAAAGTCAGTGGGGAGAGTCACCCTCCACACCATTTATCTGAGACACATCTCAGGGTTGTGGCTCCCTGGACGTGCTTCCTCTTTCCCCAGACAGAACATAGACAAGGACGCAGACAGGCCAGCTAACTTTTAACAAGCTGATCCTACTTTCCAAAGGAAATCCAAATTCACCATTATCACTTAAAGAATGTCCAGTGAAGCCACATGAAATGGGCTTGCTATCTGTGTCTCTCCCTAGTGGATGTGGCAAAACAACTGGCATTAATTAGCACAGCCAGCAATAATTTCTGCAAAAGGCTGAGGATTGACTGGATCTGGGGGATGAGCTGGCCTCACCTTCACCTGCTCTCCAAGAGAAGAATGAAGCTGCATGGCCAGGGAGGCTTTGCTGTATTACTGTGTGTCTGCTGTGATTATACACTGAAGCTTAGCCCAGGAGCTTTGCCTGCAATACCTTGGGCAAACTTTGACGTTGAAGTAAATAGATGCCAAAGCCCTGACCTGGGCTGTTGTGGCAGCCAGTGGCCAGCTTGTTCCCTTTTCTGTTTCAGACACTGCTTTACAGCACCTTGCAGAGCTAAGGAAATTAGACATCTCATGCAACAGAGAGATTGGTGGTGGCTTTAAAGACTCAGCAGCTCATTTGGCCAGCTTGAAAAATCTGGAAGTCCTTGATCTTCACCAGTGCTGTGTCACAGAAGAGGACATGACCGTTTTGTGTAAGGAGATGTTGAGGAGATCTATTAAGGATCTCAGTTTTGCCTTCTGAAAATATCTCAAAGGCATAAAAGAATCTGCCTGGCAGGATAACTGATCTCAGTACTTTTTTCATCAGGCACCTCTGAAAGTGCAGTGTTGGGGAGAGCTTTCTTGATCAATATGGAATGGGGATTTTGTGCTGAACCAAAGGAAATCTCAGAGTGTCTGATCCCTTGGGGAACTAAGGACCTGAATCTGCCGTGATTCAGACCCTCAGTGGGAATGTGGAAACTGCCACGAAGCAGTGGGGGTTTTTCATAATCAGTGATTTAGGAAATCTCCAGGGAGAGTTCCCCAGCGGTATAAATTGGCTGGATCCATGGTGTGTATGTGCATGGAAATATAACTGCCTAAAACTCCCTTGGTGAGCTGCACACTGAGTAGAGGGTGATTTTAGGAGATCTTGCATTGCTGCTGCTGTGTGCTTTCTCCAGGTTGAATTGATGCACCTATAAACACTACTACGCAGAAAAAGGCATTTCGCAATCAATTTGTGAGACAGTTTATTTTTCTCTTTCTGTTATTGTAACTTTGTCTTTACTCTTAACAACAACAACAAAAAAATCCGATGACTCAAAGCCTATATTGCCTACATCTTATTTTCTATGACAAAGAAATAACTTGAAGACATGATGATGATGCTTTAGGAAATATTCCGTATTAGTGATATCAAGCATGATTTATTTTTAATTTATTGAATAATGGAGAATAATAGCATTAAGACAAGAAAAGTTTCAGTTAGCAATGAAGACATTTGGAAATTCCCTACTTCACCTAGAAAATTTCCAGGAAGCCATGTTCTGACAACATTCCACACAGTGTGGAAGACTTAATTTCTGAAACAGTTTTACTGAAAATGACAAGGCTATTTATGGTCTAAAACATTACTCACCATGAACTTGAGTGTAAAAACTTGGTCTTGACTTTTGGATTGATTTATAAAGAAAAGAAATTATGTCAGGCAAATATACAACTACACATTTGTTATGGATCAGTGACTGTCTAATAAATATTTCATGTTTTCATAGCCCAGGTGATACCTTTACTCTCCAGTCTTCAAGACCTGAATTTATCCTCAAATAAAAATGTAGGACTCTCATCTGATCCTCTTCTGGGCAGGCTCAGGTTTTTACCGAAGCTGAGATCTGTGACCATCAGCAATTGTGGCTTAGGTGAAGAGTCCCTTTCATCACTAGGTAGGAGTGTTTATCTTTAAACTGTGCCTGTTCTCTGAGTATCCCTGTAGGACAAAGCATTCCCTTCTCCTTCGGCTGAACTCCAAGGATCATGGTTACATTAAACCTCAGGTCCCGAGTGGAAAAGCCTGTGATGAAACCAGTGCTTTGTGGGACCAGATTTCAAGGGAAGAGAATTGTATGACTTCCCCTACAATACCTGAGGGGATAAAGTTCCCTTAGTCCTTTGTCTGATTGTGAGCTTTTATATACTCCGTGATTTTGGGGGAAAAAAGAAAAACATGGTTTTATGTTATGCTGTAATCATAGTCTGGATGTAACACTTCACTCACCGGGGTAAAGTTTTGACAGGGTTTTTCACCTCACCGCAGGTGAAAATTTCAGTAGAAACTTTCTGGGGTAGAGTTCAGCACAGGGCAATGGAGGAAATGACTGCAGTGGTGGAAAAGATATTGCACAGCTGTGAAGAAAAGTCCACTCTAACACAGGACATGTAAATTCAGCCTCTTTTGCCTACTTATTGCAAATCTCTGTGGATTAGTGGCCTTTGATAGGTGTTCCATATGGCACATGAAATCTTAGTACAGACGGATCTCTCAGTTACAAGTCTTGTGCACTTGTATTTTGTACTGTTTACAGTGGCATTAAACATGGAGTAAGACTTGACTGCCTCCAGCAGAAGCAGCAGCAAGCTAAGCTGGTCAGAAGTCCTTGCAGAAAGAACATTATATTTATATCACTACAATTATGTAAGAGTGACACCATGGAAATCAGAGGTGTCAAAAGATAGAGAGCATTTCACCTTAAATAGTGAGTTCACAGCAAAAAACTTGCTGTTTTTAAATTGATATAAAATGGTTTAAAGCAAGCTGTTAAATTAAATTAATTCAGTGCAACAAGGCCAAGGCAATAACATGAATACAAAGACAAAAAAAACCTCTCCACAGAGTCCTCATAAATTCTATAGGCAGATCCTTCTTATTTTCTTTTGTCTGACTTTTATTGGGATAAAATAATTCATTCTAAGCCCAAGTAGTCAGCCTGTTGGGATCCTATTTACGGGTGAATTACAGGTGAGGTGTCTGTTGAGGCCATGTTGTTTTCTCTTAGTAAGCAGAAGTTGCTGGTCTTAATCTTTTCAGCTGAGGCTGCCCTTCACCTTCCTGAACTGGAGATGTTAGACCTTTCTTGGAATAAGTGCGTTGGTGGGAGCCTAAAGCTGCTTTTGGGAGCGCTAAAGCTTGCAACGGAGATTCAAGTGTTAAGACTGAGCAGCTGTAACTTGGTGGCTGAAGATTTGGCACTTCTAGGTACGTATAACATGGTATTTACTAGCACTCAAGGAGCCAGGGCATTTAGGCCACAATTCAGAAGGGGCTTGTTCCACGGGCTGAGCACGTTTTTGCATAAATCAACTGAAAACATGGAAAATACAGGAGTGTTTTTCCCAGAAAGGGCTTTCATTTTTCTGTGTGTCCTGGACATGCCCAGTGGAAAAGCTGAAAAGGCTAAAATGAAAAGAATCTTTTAGCACTTTTATGTATTAATACAAAAAAAAAGAGCATCATTTAGAAAATGTAGGGTTTGCATCTGTTTTTTATATCAAATATTTAAAGCTGCCTCTGAGGAGTTTTATTTTGCTCGGATGCTGTTTTAGGGCTCAGTACTTTAGAGAAAATGTCTATGCTAACAGCCAGTAATACAGGCACTACCAGCTCCCAATCCATTAGTTGGGTTTCTGGAGTCAGACTACTGGGGGAGAATTAAACCAGAAATGTTTTTGCCCACCTCTTAGCAGCTGCTAAGAAATACTGGAAAAGAGGGACTTGATAAAGTAATAAATTCTAGGATCGTTTTAAAAACTTGCTTATTTTATACTCATCCTTGTGATTCTGTGAGCCTGACTCAGGCATTCGAGTGTCTGAGACCTGCCCTGCCCTGGTGACAACTGTGAGGCCCTGGAATGTGAAATCTGGTGAGGTGAAGCCAGAATACTTTTGACTTTAAAAACCATCAACCTTGATGTGTGTCTCCTTTGCCAATCAAGGATCCCTTTAGGGTATATTAGGCCCTCCCACAGTGAGAGGTGGCTGTTGTGGCCGTGCAGCCTCACTTAGTTTTGCTTTCCTCTTTCTAAATCTCCCTGTAAAGCCTGTCTGCCTCTTATAATTGGAACTTGATATAACCTCCTTCCAACTGACTCCAAGGTTTTCGGGTTGCCATACACTTTTAACTCAATACTTTGTTCCTTTTGAACTGCCTGTGCTTTAAGTGTTGTACACTCCTTCAGCTGTTATAAAACTGTCTTTCTGAGATCAGCAGCAAGTGGTTTTATATTGCTGAGGAGTTAAATCTTGCTGTTTGACTGCTGAAATGAGGTATTAAAATACCATTCTCCTTTCTGAGAAGCTTTTAAAGCAGTTGCCAGAATTTATTAGTTGTGTTTGTGTCTGTCATCTCTTGCAGCATCCCTGAGGCAAGATGGCCATTTAGCCAGATTGCAGAAGCTGGATTTGAGTTATAATAACAACATCTCTGACGAAGGCTGGGCTGTTTTCTGCCAAGGTTTAGGAGCATTCAAGGAACTCTCGGAGCTGGATGTGAGCCTCCGGCCGTCGTCCTGCCGGGACTGTGAGTCATGGTTCAGGGAGTTGTTGGCAGCGCTGACACAGCTGCCAGTCTTGGCAGAGCTGGGCATGCAAAGATGGGCCCTTTCAGAGGCCCAGAGGAAGCAAATGGAAGGCTTTAATCAAGACAACAAAAGAAACATTCGTTTTGACTTTTGACGAAGGTTGGAGGTGTCTGCAAGGCCTTTTGGGAGCAGCACATGAACCAAGCATTATGTGTCTCTGACTTAGAAGACTTTTAAATAATTTTAATAATCTCAGTTTTTAATAATCTCTTGAAATAATTTCACCATTATAGAAAACTGTTATTTAACCTTCTGCACCACAAATCATTCCATTTAATAACATATTCTTTCGGGTTCTCTGGGCCATGCTTACACTACTTAATCTTCCTGTTATGAATACTGCCAAGGTCACTGCCCACAGAGCAGTGCTGGATTCAGAGGGACACACTGCAGGTTTGGGCCAGGGAGGGAAGGGCTGGGGTGTGTGTTAGTGCAGGTGGGTGGGCAGTGTGAGTGTGGCCTCGGAAAATACCCCTAATGTGAAAATACTTGAAACCTCCATGTTTTAAATTTTAGTTTCTTCTCCCCCCAAACTTTTGCCTCTTTGTGAATTAATTCAGTCGTAACTGGGAGATTTGGCAACCATCCCAACAACTCAACATTATAGATTAGTCCAGTAAGGAGAATACAGAAGGAGCTGGTCTGCCTCTGCTCTGGCCCTTGATGCCATCTCATAGTGTAGAGAATCAGCATAAAATCAAGGTAAGAAACCATTAATTGGTGTCTTTGCAAGTCTCAAGGGCAAGGAAAAAGCTGTGGTACATTAAATCAGAGATATGACCTACTACTTTAAGGAGAATTTTGGATACAAAGCAATCAGTAAGTGCCAAAATCTGGCATAGTCACTTGTGTCATGGAGCAGGTTAACACGTGAGCTCCAGGACTGCAGCGGGATTATTCATCGGTAAGGTATTTTAGGAAGTAAAGATATTAGATGTGCCCACTGAGTGAGGAGTCTTAGAGAAATCCTGAGGCAGCTTGAAGGATAAAGTACTGCTCAATTAGCTCTGAGCATCTCTACAGGCTGCAGCAATCTCCTGGAGCAGAGGCACAACAGGATTATTCAGTGGCACTTTCCTAACTTGCTAAGGCCCCCCTCAGCAAGTTCTCCCCTGCAGATGCTGTTCAATAATCAGCTTTCAGCCCATGCCACCCTTCCAACATCAGCTTTTGCCTGTTCAGGGCTATAACCAGCAGCTGACCATGCTGTGCTGATACCTATTGATCATTTAATCCATGATTTTGTGTAAGAGTCACCCTGGACTTCCTGGTTCCACTTTCAGTTCCACTTGAAAAGTGCACTTGGCTCCCCCAGCTCTGAGAAATGAGTTGAACTGGAGTCTCTTGGTCAGAGGCAGCAGGCAATGGCTGTGTGGGGTCCTAAACCTCTGAAATAATGCAAAGAGGCCCTGCTTCATACAGGGCTGACAAGAGAGGTTTTCAAGCAGTGCCTTAAGCCAGGACAGCAGTTCTAATGGGGAAATACCATCATGTCTGTTTAACAGCAGCACACCAACCTGTTCTCTTTATCACTTGTCTTCCTGTGACTTTCCTCCTCAAATCTGCCTTTGATCCTACTAGAAAACTGATCTTTTTTTTGTTCTGTGAGAATTTCTCTGAATTAATCCTTTCCCACTTGAACCTCTCTCTCCAGTTCACCTTTAATGTCCACATTCTGTTGAACTCTTCCTAACAGAACTCAACTTCAGTGTTGGGGTTTCTTGTTCTTTCATAGCTGGGTTCCTCATTCTCAGCTCCAGAGCACAGCACAGACCCACTGCTGGCAAACTCTCCCCTGGTCCTGACCCCTGGCTGAGTTCTTTGCCCTTTTATTATTCTGTCATACATATTATGCCACTAAAAACCTTTTGTTCCTTTTATCACCTCTACTAAATGTTCTGTCAATCTGCCAGTCTTCCCAGAAATCTCTCTTCCAACAATTTCCTCCTTGGTAGTTTCTGATTCATCCTTCTATCTGTTCCTCTTTGCCTTTACTTAGAGTGAAAAAATTTCATTAGACATTTCCAAACAATCAAAACAGCCTCAGTTACCCAGTGAAATGGAAAATCAGAACAGAGCCGTCCCACTTTCCTGCAGTCCCAGCTCTCTCCTGCCACCAAGCATATTAATGAGATTTCAGTATCAATCAAGAGCCAAACAGAAATGAGTTCCATACCTTGGATGCAGATTCAGAGAGCACTACCTGGGGATGGAACTCTGTGAAGAGCTGCTCTTAGTGACCCTGCCTTCATCAACTCCCTCAGGATGCACCACCTTCCCTGAGGTGAGACAAGGGGAGGGAGAGCAGGACTGCAGTTCTGACCAGCCAGTTAAACTAAACAAAGGGTTCTGCTCCCACTCACTCTGCATTTTGAACCTGCACCATGGCTGGCCCCACTCCAACTCTGTGCTCTATGTACACTGCAAATAAAACTGAGGGGCTTAAGGGGTAGCTGAGCAATACAGAATAAAAACTAGACAAGGACATCGTATGTCTAGGACAAACAGCTGTCTGCCTGTCAAGTGTTGTGGAAAGACATGGTTGCATATAAATTTGGCATGCAAGAATTATAGCGATAGTATGTTTGTCATGGTTCTTTTTAATAACAAAGGTGCTAGGACGTGTCAGAACCAGAATCATGGCAGAAATTGCATCCTGCAGACCCACCTCTTTCAAATAAGCCTGTCACACACAGACACATCACAGAGTGTCACCAAGCCATCTCAGAGAGGAGCAGTACCACGAAGGAAGTGACAGCTCGCAGTCATTCAAAGTGCTGTAACTGCAGATTGTCAAAACATCAGTGAACAGTTTTGCAAAAGCGTGGAGATACTTTCAAACAGCTTTTTACACGCCTGTAAGACAGGATGGTAATGCAGGTCCTGGTAGAAGTGTGTGTTCTGCCTGTCTGGAATCCTATTCCATATTTCCAAACAAGGGACTGATCATGTCTAGAGGTAAAGTGCATAAGTACGGTTTATAAGCTGTGATATCATTGGGATCATTACTAAACACAGAGAGACAATATGAGTTTTAAATGCTGAGCTTTGATATTATTCCTGTTGGGACAGCTCTGGCCTGATGCTGCACCATGTACCTACAGAGATTAACAGTCCCTTCAGTCCAGCATTTGGGAGCAGCTGAAGTCCATGGAATTTCCACGTTGCAGCAGACTGAGATCTTCCCCCTTCTATTGCTCCTGCCTGCAATTTGCTTATGTCTTCTGGCAGACATTTAGTTCCTTTATCTTGTCCCAGCTGTAATCTTTCTAATGACTCCAGGAGAAAGATCTCCTTTGGAAAGATACTGAATTGATTTTTAGACAGGCTAAGGCATTTAAAATTTTAAGTTCCTTTACCTCTGCAGGTATCTAGACACAGTCATTAAAAAGATGTATTATGTCAATTAAATAGTAATCTTTGGGATTTTGTTTTTAGTGAAGAAACCTCCTAAGAAAATTCTGTGGAGCTGCATTACTGTTGATAGATGAACACAGAATATTCTGCTCATTAATGTCACATTATACCTCACAGTATGGTGGAAATTTTGGCAAAGACATCTGTGTTGTTTCCCGTGCTGGAAAGATTTCTTATGGGTTTAATTTTATTTCTTAGAGAAACATTAGTCTGCCTCTTCATTTCCTTTGTATGCACAGTGCAGGGGAGAGCAATTTAAATTAATGAAATCTGAAAGTGAGTCTTTTGCATAAATTACTACTTCTGTAAATGTAACCTTCAAGAAGAAAACTGCACCAGTGAAAAAATCCTTGGGAAAAAAGCATTGCGTTACATAAAAAGGAAGGTGTATTCCGAGCCCTAAAATTAGGATGTCTATGAATACTCTTACACGTAGCATAGCCCAAGGGTGCGTAATTGTTCATTATCAAATGAACAGCAAATGTTCATGGAGTTAAAGACATTAACAATATCACATCCATTTTTAAATTGCTCTTTGCTCACTTTATGACATACTGATTCTGTGCAAATGCAGCTCTTATTTTCCAGTGTACACAGAAAAAAAAAAATGCAAAAAACCTGCAGCCGTCCCTCCAGTCAGGATTCCATCTTTATGATTCAACACAAAGGTCAGTGTTTCCACATTCTTGCTTTTTTCTCCCTGCCTGAGTACTGAGATGCCAGCAATAATGAGGAACCCAGGCTCGGGTGTGTACCAGTGGAACGTCCCTTCTCACGGTGGCAGGGAAAAGTGGCACGTGGTTGTAATGGAGAACTTAGACTTTGCAAAAGGGGAGGTATCAATAAAATAAAAATTAAAACAAAGGAACAAATACATTTTTCACAGTGCATATTCCTTTAGGAATAGCATCAAAGCGTTTTTCACTCCGATCTAGGGCCCTGACACTGATTAACCGGGTGGAGGACGCAGGTACCGTGCGTAATATGGTATTCCTCACATAAGCACGCCAAAGGGAAGGCGAGCAGCAGAGCTGCTGTGGGATCTCCTCCAGCCTGTCCAGACAGTCTGAGCCCTCTCGTGTCAGGGAAATTCTTCAAACCCGGGGGAAGTTTGTACAGGACACTGCGAGACAGACCCAGCACAGCCGGCTCCTGGCAGTGCTGCAATGCAGGAAAATAGAACCCACTCCCTCCTGCCTAGGAGGGCAGCGGTGAAATCACCAGAGGGATTTATTTGCTGGAAAGGGCCAGCACAGGAATCGCTGAAGCAGCAGCTGATCCGTGTAACCATGGCCAGTTTTGTAAAGGCTCCTCGGAGAACGCGGGCAGACCAAGTCCGTGCTCTGGGGGTGCGGAGAGGAGCCTGCCCTGCCCTGCCCTGCCCTGCCCTGCCCTGGGTCTGGGCAGCACCGGGGGCTCAGCCCCGCACAGGGGACACCGGGGGGCTCCTGGCAGCCCCCGCCCGCTCCCTCCTTGGGAACGGGCTCCGTTACCGAGCTCAGCTCGGCGCAGCCCCGTTACCGAACTCACCGCGGGCCGGCCACCGCAGGCTGAGCTGGGCACAGGGCAGAGTGGTCATCGCTCAGGTAAGGCCTGTGGGGCTGGGGAGCTCAGCTGCCACAGCGATCACTTCTCTGTTAGCTCAGATCCTTTCATCTCTTGAGTTTATTACAGAATATCCTGAACTGGAAGAGACCCGCAGGGATCATCGAGTTCAACTCTCAAGTGGACGGCCCGCCTTGGTATTGGTTATTGTGCTCTAACCAACTGCGGCACATCAGAAACACACCCACCGTTTTCCTCATGCTTTTCCTGTGTCTGTTACTCCAAACCACGAGCTGTAACCCTTTGCAGACCAAGCAGATTTGTATTGTTATGCAGATCCCTCCTGGTGCTGTTGCTAGGCTGCCACAACGCTGCAGTAAGACTTGGTTTTGTTTTCCAGCAGGTCATGTCGGTTCTTCCAGATCTTCACCTGCACTATGTGCAGGCCTGTCAAAATTTGAGCCAGCCTGAAAACCCCTTCGTTGCTCGTGTGCTTCAAGAAGCTGATAAAAACGATGACATGTAAGGAAATAACAAACGATGTGTTTCAGATGCTTCTGAAAGCCTTAAACGGGGTAGCAGGATGAGGAATTGAAAAATGAGAAAGTTCATGCAGTTTCAGGCTTAAACACAAATCAAATTTAACATTTACTGCTGAAGTTCTGGTTTGACTCATCTTGACATCATCTTGGCAGAAGTTTGTAGCTATATATTGTTTCTGGGCAGCTTTACAAGCAGTGAAATAAAAAAAAGTGAAAAATGTACAGGATGGTGCCTTTCTGTCCCTTAAAGAAGCCAAACCCAGTGTCTAGTCATCCTAACTCCCTTCTTTGTGTCTCACTCCTGTTTAAAAAGCCTCAGCTGCATCCAGTTGCCTTCCAGCTGGTCATGCTTCTCTGAGCTGTCTCTGAATTCTGCCAAGGTATTAACCACTCAAATTCTCTCTCATTAAGGGGCTAGGTACTGCTTCTTCTCATGGATGGTGTTGGGGTCAGAGTCAGTTGTCCTTTGGGGGGAAAAAAACTGAGAAAATGAAATGGTTTGTGCTAGGTTTTGATCCTGAGGGAAGGATAAAGTAAATAAAGGAAAGAGAGCAAGTAAAAAGATGATGAGGTAACCCCTGAGATAATCTTTATTTCCATCTAACTTCCCTTCATCTTGCTTATTGCTGTTTTCTGTGCAAGCCTTGCAGATGAGCAGTGCTTTCAGAAAGGGCAGTGCTGAGCTACAGCTTCAATCTCATTTTCTGTCGTGGTGCTACCAAAGGAGTGGCAGCAGATAACCCTGTGCAAGAGCAGCAGTGAGGGCAGCCACAGGCACACCTCTTATCTGGAGAGAGAATTCATTTCTCTCTGTCATTGTACTTCTCCCCATGTGCTTACATTTTTATGTTACTGCAGAAGTACTCAAGGAATCACATTAAAATTAGCTGGAAATAATCACCTGGTGCCTGTGCCGAGAGTTACAGACGATGATCTTGGAGTTCTTGTCTCTGTCTTAGGCCAAGCTGCCTTTGTCACAGGTAAGGTTTTCCCCTGTGTGTTTGACATGGCTGTGCTAATATAAGAAAACATGATCAGTCTGGATTTCAGCCTTAGTTCATCTTTGCTTCTTTTTGTTTTTTTGTTCAGAGATCAGTTCAGTGTGGATGTGCATCTGTCACATTCCTTATTCTTCATCTTTTTCAGGTTTGGATCTTGCCTATAATGTATTGACTGATGCTGGAGCAAAGACCATGGCAACATTCCTCCAGGTGCCAAGAGATGTTTATCTTTCAGCAACTTGTAATTTATTAGTCTGTAGTAATATTTATATGTGGTGTATTGGGGACAAGAATGAGCTAGCTTGGCAAAATTCCAATAATTTTGACTATCACATCCCTGTCCATCCTACTAGAACCTCAGATTGTATTCTCTGTGGAGATTTTAAATTTCTGGCAGAAGACCTTTGGATATTTGGCTGGGGTGTCCTGAGAAAAGAATGATGGAATAAACTATGAGGCTTTTAAGCTCACAGTTCAATTCAACAAAGTGGGTAATGGTTGTGTCAAGTGTGCCAGGGCCTTTTTTCAGCTATTTTATAATCTCTGTTAACCTTTTTATAGGCCTAAACACAGGGAATTTTAATGTAGCCTTTTTGTCACTGTAAGCACTGGGATACAGGTGGAAAACAGTGAGTTGTCACCCTGTGCCTGTGTTCCTAGAGTTTGAGGGGCACTGTTAAGTTCACAAAATGCCTGAATTTGTGCATCTGAGCTTGACCACCTGCCTCGTTTGGTCATGCTGAGCACAGGGTTCCCAGGGGGTTCCTGAGGCCCCATGAGGGCCCTCCCCACGACAGGTTTTATGCCTTGCCCTCATCACCTGACATAATTTGGCATTCTTTAACTGCTTCTCCGAGTCAAGAGCTGCCTGAAATGCTGCAAAGGGCAGAGTTTTGTATGTGTATCTTCTTTTTGGAAAATACAGCTGTGCTTTAGAAAAAACTCTCATTGCTTCCTGCTTTGTTTGTTCCCAAGGAAAACTCCACTCTGAGGTACCTGAACCTGATGTTCAATGACATTGGCACAAGTGGGGCAGAGCTGATAGCAGGAGCACTCCATGTGAGTATTTGCTTGGGAGATTTAGACAATGGCATCTCCTTTGATATTTTTGCTTTTGATGACCAGTACTGGCTGTCCTGCCAACATCAGAGCTGGCTGAAAGGGGCCTCTGTCTTTGCTGCATTCAGCATGTTGCTGTGTCACAAGGATTGCCTGTTTTCCCAAGGCACACTTCAGAAATCAGATTTCACACAGGAGAAAGTTGCACTGTGCTGCCATTAACACTTAATTATCTATTAAACCACGTAATTGTCTATAAAAAGCACAACCACTGCAGCTGGGTTTTTCTGTGTGAAAATGTTACGCTACAGGATATATAGTGCCACCATTTTTCTCCTTTCTTTTTTCCAAAAAATTAAATTAAATTTGCCTGTACTTTGACATCAGTGTTTGTCTTGATTCAAGATGTCTGAGACATGTTTTCAAAACTTTGCCTTCCGGCAGCACCACAAAACCAAGTTTGTTATTTTTAATGTGGTTTCCCAAGGAAATGAAGCTTGTGTGTAAGATTTGTTGTGTTTGTGAAAGGAGACTCACATGAGCTCTTTCTTCCTCCTTCACAGTGATTGAACCCTGAACTGATTTCAACTAAATTTGACAGGCCTCCAAAACACTAAGGCTGTGCAGTAGATGTACAATGCTGGGCTCATACCTGGCTCACTAGATTTAAATCAGTATTGATGCTATTTGCATCTCAGGTGCCAATTTAGGCAGAAATAGTTGCCTGGATTATTTTCACCAGTGTGATAAAATTAATGAACTTGGAAGAAACAAAAGTTTTCAAATACTGAAGTTTTGCTTGCAGACTCTGATGTGTTTGATGCCACTGAGGGGAACCTGAGCCAAGAGCTGAGCCAGTGTTATCACTTAGACACAATTCTTCTGGAAGTTTGTTCTGTCTCTCTGTGATAACAAGCAGAATTCACATTAAAAAAAAAAAAAGACAGTGTTGTTTTTCAGGCCATCTTAAAGGAATTTTTTCTTTTTTAAATTTTGTCTAGAGGAATGAAAGTCTTGTGCACCTGAGAATGACTGGAAACAAAATAGGAAACCAAGGTGGAATGTTTTTTGCTTCAATGCTAAAAATTAACTCAACCTTAGAGAAGTTGGATCTTGGAGACTGTGATGTGGTGAGTAACCCAGTAAAATTATCAGCAACAAGACGTAAGTCTTTCAAGGGTATTACAAGGGTCTTGCAGTGCTTAATTAGAGGGAAATGCCATCTGTTGCCATTGATTTTGTGACAGCCAGAGGTAACACAATATACAGTATTGCAAAGTGTGCTTGGAAAGGCACATTGCATAAAGCACCTGGGAAGTCAGAACTGGGGATATTTTAGAGCCACTGTGTCTCTCTAGGCATTGAAGTGCTTGGCTTGCACATTTTCTGAGGTGTTTTTCTGCTGTTCCTTTCTGTTAAGCTAAGTCCTGTATAATTCATGTTGAAGAATGGACTTCTCATTCCCCGGAGAATCTTTTCCTTCTAAAGTGTGCAGCGCTGTAACACCTGAGGGTCACCCATCCCATTGCTCTGCTGCTCCTCTTGGAGCTTGACCCATGAAGGGCATAAGCACAGCAGTGCTGAATTGGTCGAAAAGCACCCAGTTTACTCTTGGACAATGTGGTTCCTCCTAGAGCTGGGCATTGAGACTTCTTGCACAGTGCACAGGGAGACTTGGGAAGCTGTGCATCACTTTTAAAAGCCTCCATTTGTCTCCTGGAAATTCAGAATTTGCTTCTAAGCCAGAAGGGGAATACCCCTCAGAAAGTGTGAGGGTGTTCTGAATACATGAACAAGGAAAGTGTAGGCAGTGCAGGATTTATTCAAAACCTTAGAATGTGTGTGCTTGGTAGGGAGTTGATAGAGAGTTGGTTTAAAATGAAATGGCTTTGGGTACAGACCAGCCTAATTGAAAAGCAGCATAAACATAAAATAGAAGGCAAATTAGAAGGAAATTAAAAAAAAAAATCTAGATTTGCCTGATTCATACTAAATATGAATTTACCTATTGGATAAATGTTAGAGGAACTCACATATGCTGATTTTGCCTCATAAATCAGGGAAATCAAAATACAGGATCAATTGAATGAACAAGTATTTTTGAGGTCCATTATTCTTGCTTTTTATTTTCTGACTTGCCAAGTCATTTGTACTACTTAGTCTAATTTCACTCTGCTATTCCGTAGGCAGTTGGCATCAGTATTATCAGAAAATCTGTTATGCGTCTGTAAGCAGTTGCCTACTGTACTCCCATCCCTCCAGGGTACCTGAAGGCAGAAATAATAGCAATGGTAATTTGGTAGCTTAATCTATACACTGAACAGGTTCCTCTAAAGAGTTTATTTATTTTCATTTCCAGGGCCTGAAGTGTCTGGTAGCAATAGCCATAGCCCTGACTCAGAACAAATCTCTCAAAGCAATAAACCTCAATCGTCCTCTGCTGTCCAGCCAACAGGTATGTGAGTGACTGTGGAGTCAGCTCAGAGAGAGGGGCATAAGTCAAGTCAGTACTGATGTATTTAGGGACATCTGAACTACACAGCTCTCTGGATTTCCTTACAAACTGGAGAAAATGGTTGCAGGAATATTATTTTTCTCTTTCCGTGCCATGTTTTGTGCAGTCACTGACTGCCCCTGTTTAAATAGAAGGTTAAATTTTGAAAAATTTCTTTGTTGGTACATTTGTTAAATAATGGGCTACTGGAGAGGGGTTTGTATTGGAGAACCAAGTATTCCTTCTGCTGTAGAACATGGAGTCTCCTGCATTGTTCAGCAAACTGAGGGAGTAATGCTGTGTAGCAGGAAATGAGGGCGAGCACAAAGGATGCTGTTTACCTGAGCCTATGGAAGAAAGACCCTGCAGTGATACCCCACATTCTCTGGGCTGGCTGGTTTTGCTGTCTCACCCTGTGCATGGCTGGTGCTGCTCAAGTCTTGGCTGCAGAGATGGGTGGAGGTGGATTCACCTGCCTGGCAGCAGTTCTCAGGTGTCTGGGACAAGATCTGTGTTTTCCTGATGGTGGGATAATGAAATTAAACTGTCATGAAGGCCAGATCCTCCTCAGTTCCCAAAGGTAAATTTAACAGTTTGAACAGATTTTAGTTGTTTCTTTTTCAAGGCAGGGCTTGGTCTGCCTAACCCCAACTTTGGAAGTCAGTTTAAACTACTGCAATTGATAGTCTGGACCCATCAGAAGTCCAGACAATTTGTCATTGTTTCCACCTTCAGCTCTATCATTTTCTGAGGCTTCTGGGTTTTTTTCTTTACTTTTGACTCACGGTATTCACTCAGTTATTTTCTTAACTGAACATGACAACTTCAAACAAACTTCCTTTGCCTTAGAGTGGCTGAACATATTCTTTCCCATAGTGGTCCTGTTTCTTTTGCATAGAATTAACAGAATCATTAAGGTTGGAAAAGATCTCCAAGATCAGGTAAAAACTTTGACCAATTCCTTCTTGTATGAAAGAATTAGCATCATGACAAAATACTTTCAAATGTTAGCAAAGACTGACTCAAACATTCAGTTTTTTAAGAGTGATAACAGGGAGGGAAACTGATTAGACCTAATTAAATATTTATGCTTCACTGATATTTGCAGGGATGTAGATAGTACTGTAAATCTGCAAATATCTCTGTAGTATTTTTCTTGGGTTTTTTTTCTCATTTTTAGCTTTATCAGACGATGTTGTTTTGTGGTTATTTTTATACAATATACAAAATAGAGCACTACTGGTGACCAGATCTTGCAGTTAGTTGTGTATCTCCCTTCCACTGAAGCAAGACTGTATCTTATCCTAAAGACTGGCTTAATAAAATTGAGTGTATGTTTTTAGGAAGAGACCACAGTTCATATAGCTCGGATGTTGAGGAGTAACTCTTCTCTTGTGGAACTACACTTGGGCAAGCATGAAATGAAAAACTTTGGTGTAGAGCGACTGTGTGAGGCCCTGTATAAAAACTCCAGCCTGAGATACCTTGACCTTAGCTGGTGAGAGTGATTAAATGTGACACAGCCCTGACTAATATTAGTAACTCATTTTCTTGGCAACTTTAAAAAAAAAAAATTAAAATGTGCATCTCTTTCAGTAATAACATAACCTCTGATGGTGTAAAATTTTTGGGAGAGCTACTAAAAAAGAACCAAACCCTGGAAATCCTGGATCTTAATGCAAACCGAATAGAAGACGTTGGAGCCATTTACCTGAGTGAGGCCTTGCTTACATGGAACAGGAGTCTGCAGGCGTAAGTATTTGCACAGATTCCCCAGAAACAAGGTAAGAAACCTGGACTTTGCAGTGGTTGAAATGGCATCAAAGCTCTGAGCTTTGATGTTGATCGAAATAGGAAAGTCAGGAAGGAAGTTTCAAATGTTTTGGTCAATTTTCCCTTCTTGGGTAAAAAAAACCTGAGTGAGAGTTGGGTGGGATTTCTTTGCTAAGCATAGGTGTCTGCTGCCATGTGAGATGTCCCAAGGCCTGTGAGACACCTTGGGGTGCTGGGGGTGAGTGCCAGGTCTGCTCAGAGCCCTCACAGCTTTCACAGTCACCCTAAGGGGGTGAGGGGGAAGGTGATTGATCTGTCAGTTCTTTCCACGTCTCTGAAGTGCAGGTCCCTGTGGCGCACAAACAAAAACAAGAGCTGTAGGTCTTCAGAATTTTGAGATAATCAGATTCCACGCTGGGATAAGGCACTATATTTGTTGGTTCTGATCTTCAACACTTAAGAAAATCCTCTGTTTAAGTTCGCTTCGGGTGAACCCAGAAGAGCTGTAATCTCTGCATCAGGGTGTCTTTTGCAGCCGCGTTAAACCCCCGCCGGCAGGATGTAAAAGCTGATCAAAGGTGTTACCTGAAGCCATTAGTTTTAAGTAGCAGACTGAGGAGGTGGTGGCTGCGGGGTGCCTCTGAAAGCCTTGCAGGTTCATATTTTATATTCGCTAATATAAAAATAACTGCCATTCCACAAAGATCAAAGCTGGGCCTGGATAAATGCCAAAGTTTGGGCTTCAAAGCAGACTAGAGATGAGACCTGGCCACCATGCAGCAGAGTCACTGACACTAAAGAACTCAGTAGTGAACAACCTGGCTGCACGAGTCATGGAAATGCCTTGAGAAATAGAACAAGTCCACAGCCCAACTGCCTTTGGCCACCTGAAAAAGGTATTAGAGTAGGATTGGCCTTGATACAAATAAATAATTACATTATTAATAAAAAGGTTATATATATATATATAATATATATAATAATAAGACTAAATAATAGTTAAATTCTTATTTTTAACTAAGAGATGGGAATTCCATGGTTTGACACACATTTTCTCTGTTTTCTAGGTTGTCCATAGTAAGCAACAATATAACTGGCAAAGGACTTGTAGCTCTTGCACACATGATGCAATTCAACGTGCAACTTTCCCATATTTACATCTGGGGGAACAAATTTGATAAAAAAACCTGTGTGGTAAGTGTTTGGTTCTGAACTCGCCTGAGAAGGTCGGGGTTTGTTTGTTCTAATTTGTCTTTCCATTGTTGGGAAGACTACAGCAATAAGAAGACACCTGATTAATTTGGTCTATTTTTATTGTGATTATAATATGATGGTGCTGGAATTAGACTCCCTGGAGATCTGCACACTGAAGGGACTAAGAACCACGTGTTATCTTGCAGATCCTTCACCGCAGTCCAGAGAAGTCCCACATGTCATATTCCTGGTTTTATTCGTTCCAGGAATTCTCGGATCTGATCGAGACGGGCCGCCTGGCGCTGGGCTGCACAGACGTGGCTCCCTACAGGGTGGACGGGGAGGTTTTCCTGGCAGAGCTGTCCCACGGGCTGGCCAACCACCGCTACTGGGCCCCGCGCTGCGCCGCCGTGGCCCCCGGCGCCGCCAACGCCAGCCTGGAAATTGTCGCCGTCTCGGAGTATTTGTGAGTGAGGCTGCACCCCAGGGCACTCCCTGGGCCTGAGCTTTCCCTACTGGTTTCTAGTAAAATAGATTATATCAGTATCAGACTTGCTGCATGTTGTTTCTTTGGGGTTTGAGTCTAGGAGGAATCTAAAGCCGCTTGAAATGGCAACAGACAGAAAATACCGAACAAATGACCTTGAAATTCATTGCTAAATAATGCCCCATCTATTAGGAGTCTGTAACTATGAAAAGACTCACACCCAGGCAGAGCACACTGATAAAAGCAGCAGATCAGGTATCCTGCAGAGTAAGATTCCTGCTGAAGCTGAGAGCTTTGGGTAAATCCATTTGTTAGCAATGCTGTCCACGTACTCTCTCCTTTTCCATAGTAATTGCATCCTTTTGATCTTCTTCCAATAGTGACTTTTTTAAAACCAAGGTGAGTGAACTTAAGCATTAAGCCACAGCCATGCTAGAATTAAATGCTGGTGAACCCAGTTTGCTGGGATATACATGGAATTTTGATTAAATTGTAGCACGTACTTGTTTCTTCTACTACAAATGGAAACCACCACCAAACCTGCTGCCATCATTTCTTCTCATCTCGTGAAAACTGCCTAAAAATATTTCTATCATTGTAGTCCTCTGGCAATTCCTACACATGAGTAAGACAACATATGCATGTAATGGTAGTTAAACATTGTTTAATGGTTTGGATACAGACTTTGTGTAAGTTTGGGAATCACTCTGCTTGTTTCCTTTTTCCATTCACTCTGTTCATCCCTGCAGAAGTGACTTAATTTATGCTCCTAAACAGAAAAAGTCACCAAACAGGACAGCAGAAGTTTGCTCCAAGCCTTTCTTTAATGCAATCCTCTGCCCCTCTAAACATGCCTGTTAAATATTAGCATAAAGTACCAGAATGATCTGTGACTGTATTGTACCGGATCAAAGCATGAGGGGAAGAAGGTAAGAAAGTTATTTCAGTAAAAACAGCTGGGAAGCAGCAATTAACTGCTGCTGACTCTGTATTGTCACTGTGGTAGTTAGAGTAGGAACAGGAACACATTTGGACACCTCTTCCCCTGGTGAAATGACCAGGGCAGTTGTGAGAGCTGGTGTAGGTGGAGGTTTGTTGTTGTTTGGTTGTTGTTTTCGTTTGTTTTCATTGCCCCCACCCCCAAACACAAATTACTCGGGCTCTGTTGCTCCAAGAGCCCCTGGTATCCTGAGAGGACTTAGAGCTAAGCCCAGGGCAGGTATGTTTGCTCTGCACACCTGTCCAGGGCCCTCCCAGCCTGCAGTCACTGTGGTGAGCACAAAGTCCATACATCACCCTGTGAACACCCAGCTCTAGAGAGGAGCTTATATTTTAACTCTTGTTCAACAGGAAGGATGGAGCAATGAGAACAAAAATTTGGGGACACACTGAACGTGGTGGTTTGAGAACAATCTGCACACTATGAACATTCCTAAATTTTGAAGTAATTAGATAAGCCTGTGTTGGTACTTTTCTGAGAGCTGCTGCTCTGGATCATTGCAGGCTACGCTCTGATAGTCTCAGTACTGACACACTGGTGACAGAATTTCTTGCCAGAAATACCACTACAAGATGCAGACAGGTAGTTTTTCAGTGTATCTTTCATTTCCTGGTCAGGTACATGAAGTTCAGGCTAATTTCACTGCTCAAATTAAGTCTTAATTTACTTGTATGAATGACATTTGTTAATCTGAGGTGGTAACAGGTACCCAGTTCTACCAACAGCAGTATTTGTTTTTAGTGATGTGGTAAGATGGCAACACTATCATATATACCAGGATAAATGGCATCTACTTTCAAAAGTGCTGGTGTATGTGTTTGAAGTATTTGCACTCTGTCTGAACCCTTGTTTAACAGCAACTTGTTCAGCCCATAAAGCACTCTCCATTATTGACAATATCCATAAAAACAGCTCATGTGTTACAGTTTTCTCTGATATTCCTTTGTAAGAAAGGGCTGCAGAGTAATTCCTACCAAATTCTGTATAAACAGCTTCCTGCAAACTAAGGCAATTATTCGTGCAAAACCTTGTATTGCTTTAAGAGGCCTGTGCCAGACTTTTACTGCATCCTTCCTCTGACCTTGAAATTCTTAGAAGTTGCATCTTGTGTTCTGTGGAATGAGAGAATTTACAAAGGCTAGAATTGTTTTGCCATGTCCTTCTGAGTTATTCTAGTAACTAAAGCAAGCACAATCCTGCTCTGAAAACCATTTTTTCAGCTTTTAGACCTCACTGCACCTTACTGAAAGGCGGCATTTTTGCCCAAATTTTAGAGGAGAGGCAAATGACTGATCCAGCAAGGCAGGGGTGCAGCAGAGGTCCCCCAAATCCTACCATGTGCTCCAGGGGCCCCCATGGTCCTCGTGCCAGGGTGGCGACAGGGGTTGTGTCTGACTGGTTCCCTCCTGCTTTTGTTGCCACCCCTTGCAGTTACAAACAGGAGACACAAGGTGAGGGAAAATTATAAAACAAGTTTATTAAAGTCTAACATAAAACACTTCAGGCTAAATATGTACAACTCCCTCCCTTCCCAAGGGATTATAAAATTGAGAGTTGAGGTATATACAAATAACAGAGAAAAAATTGTATATACATGACAGATACTTTAAAAATAATTTAACCAAAAAAATCAGTTATTAGTCCTTAAATGAACTTAATTCTGCAAGGCTTATTGAGCCTCTCCGGGATCACAGCCCTGAAATCCTTCATGTGGGACTAGTCTGTACTCGAAAATTGTTTCGTAGCACATGATTTCAGAAAGGCTGTCATGCTTTGTGCCCACTTAGAGGCACTAATTTAGAAGTAAATGTGATACGAGGAGCTATTCTCACCTAAGTACTTCCAAACAGTCAATTCAGAGATTTAGAGATGCAGATAAGCTATTCAGGCAAAACTTGCACCAACCTCAGTGCAAAATTGACCAAAACAGCAGAGTGACAAATCATGTCATTTTCTCTGGATCACTCTTAACAGAATTACTGAAATTCCTTCTTTTCTTTTGCAAGGACACGTATGCCTAAAAAGATTCCATGCTCTCCCATATTAATCCCTTACAGAAATGACCAATACTGTTATAAGCCTGGCACTTCAAAATGAACCCAGAATCCTTAAGCCTAGGACTTAGATGTGCAGCTGATTTCCATGCATCTACTGGCAAAAGGTACAGTCCAGACCTACAGCCTGAACACACCTACAAATATATATATATATATTTATTTATTTAAAATCTATATTCTAGTAAATGAATACAGTTGGTAGAGATCATACCTCAGCTGCTGAGATATCTTCATGAAAGATGAGGATAAAAATCAAGATTCTCAGATGGGGACTCAAGAGTGCAGGTAACTAAATTATTGCTCCAAGACAAAACTACAAGCCTGTGTATTCTATTAAGAAAGGTTAAAATTGTTGTCTTGTAAAAAATAATGAGTATCTTCTTGTCTATAAAGAAAACTAAATGACTAATAAAGCAACTGTTACTGTTATAAGTATCTAAACAAATCCTGTATAAATCTAAGCACTGTATTTTTTAAAAAAGTCTGAAATCTAAGAATACAGTAATAAGCTATAATTTTAGAAATATAAAAACAGTCCAAACAAACGCTGTTATGGAATGCATTTTCTATGTAGGAATGTAGTTATTGTTTAGGTTTCTCTCCAGAGCTAATTCTCTCTCCTGTTCATTTATCCTGGATGCGTTTATCGTGAGCTGCTTTTCCTCAGGTACCAGCAGCATGTCATTAGTTTGTCTTCCAAAGCTGTTTAAATATGGAAGTTGTGTGGTGTTTTCTTTCTCAGTATTCATGACTAAACCTATGTCTATCCCAAGATTTCTGCTCTACTTTTAGAGAGAGACGGTAAAGAGGAAGCTTAGTACAAGCTACACACAGTTAAGATCCCGATTTTGTGGCTCTTCAGTCTTAAATGGCAAGGCTGAGGAATCCCTCAGGGGCTACAGCAACAACAGCAGCTGAAAGAGACAAGAGGGGAGACAAAAGGAAATGCCAAAAATAAAATACCAGAGAACTTCATCCTTTGTCTTTTGCCAGCTTTATGAACATCAGCTGTTCATAAGCGTAGTGGGACAGACAAGCAGAGAAATTAAAGGCCCAGCAACAATTAGCTCCAGTGGGGACAGTGTGAGAGATTCCTGCATTAGGGATGTTCCTGTTGAACATGGCTGTACTCCTGCTGTCCGTGGTAGGCTTCATCAGCAAATCTACCATCTATTAAAGCATCAAATGTGACCAAGCAGCAGGTTATAGAAATGCCCCATACTAAAACGATCAACACAAAGCAGCAAAAGGTCTGTTACTTGACAAATACAAACATGTAGGAAGAGAAAAAAAAATTACAGTCACGCTCAGGAGTCAAGGGACCATTTTCAGACTCTTTAAATGAAATCCTCCAAGAAATTTTTCACAAGTCTGTTTAATTAAGGTGCAGATTAATTATTACTCCATGTAGAACAGAATCAGTTAAGAGGTATCTTCTATGCTCTTCTATTTATCAGTGTCTGGACACAAGGCATCGGTGGAAATAAATGCTAGCACCAAGTAAATAACCAACAAAGGATAGCTTTAAATGCATTGTTGGTACAGTATCATGACTGTTTCATTACTGTTTGATGATTACATAAATAATGCTTACAATTGTTAATGGCACAAACTGGCAAAATGGAGTAGAAGATACTTCTATCGTCACCTAGTCTTTTATGACCCTACCAAGACATTAAAATGTTGCTTTTTAAATATGTCTGTTGCTACTAATAAAACCTATCTTTACATGGGCCTTGCTAGGTACCAGTTTTGTGCAGTTACTGTAGACAAGTGACATGAGAGGTAAAGCAATACACAAAAACTTCAATTAGAACAAATCAGTTTAACAAATCCTTGCCTGGAAGAATATCAGTCTGCTCTGTTGTATTATCCTTTAATGCCCCCTCATGTAGTGTTCACTTATTATTTTCACAGTGAAAGGCAGGATTTATTTCCTCTTTTGTACTTCCTCTCTAGCACAAGAAGCAGCGCTACAGCAAAGAAGGGATTATGAAGCTCTGATTCACGCCTCACTAATTAACTCACTGCATCTTTTCGCCTCATCCACAACATGCATGTCCCAGCTCTCCTTTTGTTGCTACTTGTGCCAAACCCAGGATGTTTTAGGGATGTGAAAAATAAATATGGGACAAGATCCAACAATGCTGGATTCACTTAAACAAACAAAGGCAACTTGTTGGAAAGAAGACCCAGTAGCATCTATGCCATTAGGACCCTCCAACTTGCCACACCACAGACAAAAATTAACCCTCCTTTACTTTTCTTGTCAGGAAAATACACCCAAACCTTTCTTTCCCTCTGGTCAGTCTTCCTCTGAAGATGGCACTTCTGGCAGCCAGCAGCAAACCTATGTAAGCACCTCAGCAGAGCACTGACCTACCTTCATCACGCACCACTCGAGCACCTTGGAGTGCAGGCTTACTAATACATCCAAATTATGATTTCCCCCTCCACCTCTGGGTTAATCTTCCTAAGCTATCAAATATGGCTTAAAATATCTGTTCTCAAATGACATTGTGACACATCAAATCAGCAGGAACATGGGAAGAGAACTCCAAAATACATTAACATATGTAACAGAGAATTCTTAAGGCAGGTGTTGCTGGAAGGGAATCATCTCCTGGAAATCAGTGTTAATCACAAATAGAAATTTGATTGTAGATTAGCACTATTCAGCACTGCACAATGGAAATGCCTTACAGGTGTCTTTACACGGAGGAAAACAAAGAACAAGTCCAATTCAGAGAGCATGACTGGTTGTTTGATTGTGTTCATCTTACCAAACATTTCCAAGTTCACTACCAAACTACCTGGATGGCTCTGCACTGCTCTGTCAGTACAACTGCTGCAGGAAAATAAACTGAGGTTCTGAATATCCAGTCACAGCAGATCTCAGTAATGTTTCTGATGAAGGGGACTGGCTCCCTGTCACGGGGAGCAGCATCTGATGGTCTTCAGTGCCAATGGGGAGAGGAAGTGCTAAAGACATCTCAGATGGTTTCACATCTATGGACTCCAATAAAGGACTTTTCTGATTCTGAATGGATTCTTGTTCACCGAAAGAATTATCAAGTGCAGTAGAATCGGGGGGAGTTCCAGGTCCTGTGGAAACAAAAAAAAACCCAGAAAGAAACGTTCAAAAGCTTGTGCCCAAATTCTGCAAATTCCCTTTCCAATGACTATCAGAGCCAGCACCTGGTGTGTTGCAGCTGGGATATTGGTGCTTCTGTGTGCTGCAGAGCCAGACCAGCTCTAAGTACAACGTCAGCACTGAGAATCACATCTGCTGCTGCTTGTAGTGTGACAACTGGAAGGATGATGCATTCCAACCTGACCTCTACTTGGCATGGTACAGAAGATAACAAACCCTTAACATCACAGTGAACAAAGGATCTTTGGAAAAAATGTAATCATAAAAGTTTCCCTGAGATTTTCCACCCCAGAAAGTCTCAGAAGCAGAGCTACATCCAAGCATCCTCCTGTAACTGAGACAGCAGTGTACAAAGTACCATTTGTCTGGAAACTTCTTTGGAAGACAACATTTGTTAACTCCATTCCAGTCAGCCACATTTTATCCAGTCACTTGAAAACTTACTTTCTATTCTTAATTGAAATCCCTGTTAGTGGGTTCCTTGCTGCCTTCCCCCTGGAATGCAGCCAGCCACTGCTCTTGGACGGCTCTCTGATTAAGCCACATCAGATATCTGACCCTTCCTCTACCAAAGCATGCTCCAAAGCCACTGTTATTTCAGTGCTGAGGCTGCCTGCTGTCTCTCCACGAGAGCTTGCCTGCCTTGATAGCTCTCCCAGCTCACCCTCCAGCTCTGCCAGGCGCTCTCCACACTCAGTGCCCTCACCACCGGCTCCCTGCTGCACTGGGGCCTTCCTCAATTCAGAGCTGTCTCTGTGTATGGCTCATTTTCTCACCCTCTCCCTCCCAATCCACATGTGCACAGACACCATTTATTCCCTTTTCCATACGACAGAGGCAAGGGATTTATGGTCAATACACAAGGATGGACAGAGGACAAGGAGTATGGAGTCAGTGTTGAACAAGGCTGCATACAGATGCTTTTGGCCCTATAAACAACTACTATCTAAAGTTCTTTTGTTTTCTAATTTCAGGCCTGGATGAGCAAGATTTATTCAGCATGGAAGGCAAAAGAGCTGATGTGGTTTCTTAATCTTTCTTTGCACAAGGAACTCACCTGTGTGAACTTTCGTTTTGTGCTTCTTAAGATTTTTTATATCTGTGTAAGAATTTCCACACATTTCACAGATAAATGGTCTTTCACCTGAAAAAATTGGTTTGGCAGTGAGAACAATCTTGATGTTGAAAAAAATACAGTTAGAGACTTAGGATAACAGATTTCAACGTTCTATTTTGAAATACAACTTTGTAACTCTTTATTTTGTCCGTGTCTCTATTCAGAATAAAATTCTTTCCAGAATAATAGTTTAAAACAAAGCAAGAAGACCCAAACATTTTAAGTAAAGCCACGATCACACATCAACACCTACACTGTGGCACAGATACTACTCTGAAAAAGGCAATTTAAAAAATTAATGAATATTTTCTTTACATTATGTTAACCCAGAGATACATAAATTAAGAAACTGTTCTACTTTCAAGTACAGCCCAATATCGTGTATTTTAAAGGCAAAAGAGTAAAAGTAGATTATAATTTATAGTGCAGGAAGCAGCTTGTCTGAAAACTGACCTGTATGGGACCGAAAATGTTTATTGAGCTCTCCAGAGGAAATAAAACTCTTTTCACAAATGCCACAGATATATGGCTTCTCTCCTAAAGGAAACGAGAGGACATTGTTATTTCAATATATAAACCAGAATATACATCAAGAACAAATAAAACGGAACAGAGATAACGTCCAGTGGGAGAAAGTGCTCTCTAAACTGGAATCAAAGGAAAAAAGCCACGAGAAAGGAGCTGGATGACAACTCCCAACGCGGATTTCCGGGTTGCTCCCCTTCTCCAGCCCCGCGCGTGCCCGCGGCGCTCCGTGCCCGTACCTGTGTGTTTGCGGGAGTGGGTGATGAGCGAGCTGGACACGGCGAAGGCTTTGCCGCAGCTGTCACACACGTAGGGCTTCTCGCCCGTGTGCCGCCGCACGTGGTACGTCAGCGTGCTGGCCTGGGCGAAGCGCTGCCCGCAGCGGTCGCACACGTACGGCTTCTCCCCGCTGTGCTTCCTGCAACAACACAGCCCCGTCAGCCCCGGGCCGAGGGACCGGCCTCGGGGAGCGCTGCATCCCCACAGCTCCTCCTGCTACTGCTCCGGGGTACGGCCAAGAGGTTACAGCTGGGTTTGGTGCGAGCTCGCGGGTCCCGCGGGGTGAAACTCACGGCCTGGTCCCTCTGGGATCAGCACGTCCGTGATTTCCACGGCAGCTGAGCTGAACCACAGGCCCTGCACAGGTGATGTGCACCATGGGAACTCAGCATGCCTTGCACTTTAGAGTACTGAAATATAAGATGATGATTCCTAACACGGGAATATCATTCCCGCTCCTGCCAAAAATGCCGAAAGCCCCACGCAGACAGAGGTGAGAACGTCTCTCACTTCCCACCACGGAACTCTCTCCTCTCTGGTGCTAACAACAGTTTAAAACAAGGATACCAGACCCAGGCTGTACCATTCATCCAGCACAAATCTCCTCCCTAATGAGCAAGTACATCCATGCAATTATTCCATTAGGCATTGCAAGGGAAGTCTCACGGGAAAAGGAGTAGAAATGCCACAATCATGTGAATGTGTAACTCTTGCTCACACTGGCATAAATGTTTCCATTTAAATAAACCCAAGCATAAGCGTTTGCAAGATCTCACTTGTGCCTACCTGGCGTGGATCTTCAGGTTGCTCGAGGTTGCAAACTGCAGGTTGCAGACGTCACATTTGTAAGGCTTCTCCTCTCCATGGTGCATCCGGCTGTGGAACACCAGCTGGCACTTCTGGGCAAAGCCTTTGTCGCACAGTTCACACTTGTATGGCTTCTCCCCTGGTGAAATACAACACCTTTGTGCTCTCTCTTTACATAAGGAAGCTTTGCAATCCATGACCTGACCAAAGCTCAGGAGTCCGTTCTAATGCTTCTTACAAATAACATCTTGGAACATCCTGTAATCAGTCCACTGAAGTGGAACGTGGTAGAACACAGAGGACTATTTTTTAACACATTATGTTTAGGTAAAAAAAAAGTAATAACGTTTTAAATATTGCCACCTTCTCCACATTATTTTAAGAATGCTGCTACTTCAGTTTCAGACTCTTTGCTGGTTATGTTCATCATTCTGAATATTTAAAATGAACAAATCATCTGCTTTCTCTTGCTTGTCCAGCAGCAACAGGTCTTCAACATACAGTCTAGTGCTCCCTAATTTCTTGTCAGTGTTTGCTGCAGAATGTTACAGCACACTATTCATGTTCTCTTAGTGGTGAACTGTCTCCTGTAAGGACTTGTGCAACTCTGCAGTTCTATAAAGTATAAAAATGCCTTTCTCTGCCACTCTGTGGCAGTGCACAATCAAACCTCAGGAGTAAATAATATACATAAAAACTTCAAAAGTAAAAGTATTAGACATGTAGCATGCCATTTAGCAACCAACACCATGGAATTCCCTCCCCACTCTTGCAAAAATTCCCAGGACAATACCCTGAAAGGTACAAAGTACAGCTGACATTCCTACCAGCACTGTCCCTGAATTCTGCAATCAAGCTCCACCTCATGTGCGAATCTTTGATTAGACCCTGGCTGACAGAATTTGAAACTTTGTCCCTAGGTCACAGGAAGAGCAAGGTGTTCTCCTGCAGCTGTTCCTCAACATCCTCAACATCTTCACAGCTTCCTGGGAAAAAGCTCCACTGTGACCTCTGCTCGGAGCTTTCCAACATACAGAACATACGGAAAGACAAGCACAGGACTTCTCCCCTGCATCTTCCAAGGCTTCAGCAATTTGTTGTTCATCATCTTTTTAAGTCAGACATGCCGGATTAAAACGTTTAAGTGGTCCTGAGTGATTTCTCTTGGATGCTTGATATGACACAAGCTCCTGGTAATGTTACTGAATGCAGAGACCATAACGCCATCACACCTTTCAGCTGCACATCTACTAAATAAAACCCCAAATGTTGTAGTAATTCAGCCAACCTTCCTACCTTTTTTTGAAGACTCTATAGGACAAGTTATAAGACTGAATTTTTTCCCCACTCTTGTTTTGACATGTTTTGAAGTTTAAAAAAAAGAAAAAATAAAGAAAGAAACCCAGAAATTCTAGTATCAAGTACAGCTTGCTTTTCATGCTCTACTGACAGTAGTTTTTGGCCACTCCACCACTCTACAGAGCTAAAGGACAGCCAGGTCTCCTGAGTCTTTCCAGAAATCAAGATGCTCAGACAAATCAAGATGCTCAGACTAATAGGGTCCTCTCTAGCTACTGAAAGTACAAACTGTGATTTTGTACTGAAAAACGCTGAAACATTTCACATTACCAGGATACTGGTACTACCCCTGCACGCACAGCGACAGCAGACAAAATTTCAAGAGGAAAAAGTCAGAATCTTTCCAGTCCTGCAGTGCCAGGCTGTGTGTGATCCCAGGCCTCCACAGCCCACGAGACACTGCAGCCAGTGGCTTACCTGTGTGAGTTCTTACATGCGTTTTCAACTGGTTGCACTGGGTGAAGGCCTTCCCGCAGAGCTGGCACACGTAGGGCTTCACCCCTTTGTGTATCCTCATGTGCCGGCGGAGGCTGCTCGCTTCGGAGAACACCTTCCCACACGTGTTGCACACTGGCTTGGCTTTGGAGAACTTCTGGTCCAGCTCCTCCCCTGAGCTCTCCAGCTGGTAAGTGCCCTTGTCACTGGCTATGTTGGACATGCAGTGCTCCTTCAGGGCACAGCTCTGCTGAGGCTTTCCCCGTTTCTGTTTGGCTGCCATGGTCTGGGCCAGGATATCCTGTGCCGCCAGCGTTTCGCTCTCCACCACCGCTGCCAGCTGCAGCTCCGAGTTATCGCTGCCCTGGGCAGCCTGTTCTGTTATGTGGGTGGCCAGCTTATTTGCATCTAAAAACATCTCAAAGGATGTGTTCCCAGCCACCTCGTTCTGATATTGTAGGGATTTATTCTCCATGCTTTTGGGGGGGCTGAAATTCTTCTTTCGCTTTTTGGGTTGAGGTGATTTCTTTTCTAAAGCTGCCTTCTTTGCCTGTGGTTGAACCAGCTCTGCAGCAGCAGCAGCAGCATCTTCCTTCTCCTCCCGATTATTGTAATCTCGGAGAGTCAGGAGGCAAGTCTGCTGATTCATTTCAACATTCCCAGTGATACTGGATGTCTCTGTGGAAGAGGGATTAGCAATGAAAGCAAAGTCCTCCATCTTGATCTTGCATTTAGTGACCACTTCTTCTACTTTGAGATAGTCAGCGGCCTGGTGAATCTCTTTAACATTCCAGCTGCAAGGAAACAAAACTTGGGTGAAACACACTGGACAAAGCAAACATTTGTTCTGCACCAACTGTATCACACACAGACACAGAGCTGCAGAAGAGTTATACTGTCAGAAAACGTAACTTTAAAAACATACAACAACATTTAATTTCTCAGTGCTGTAGTGCCACGAGGCTCTAGAACGTCAATTATTTCTGAACTGAAGGTCCGTGTCTAGTGAGGTCTGCAGACCCCCAAGCTGAGGATTTTATTTTAGTTACATGCCTCTTGTAGAATTTTAAGTTAAAAGTCAGCTTGTAAGGTGGTGAGGCTAGATGTGGGCTTGTTGGTCCAAACAGCTCAGAAGTAACAGCACGAAGGGATAAAACACTGGAAAACAAAATAGATAAAATATAATTTCATAAACCTTCTGGACAAAGTCTCAAGTAATTCACTAGCACTGCAGTCACCTCAGCACTTCTGTGGCAGGTATTAATCTTGTTTTATAAAACGATTTGTAAAGAGTCTTAATTCTGTATCAGCTGCACACAGACATCATTAACACCAAGGAAGTCCTCATTTAAACCACTACACTCTATTTTTCAGTTCCTGCCACACAAGCAGGATGGTTTAGGAAAAAATGATATGGAAAAGGTGGCAACACATACCATGAGTGCATTCATGGATTTACAACACTTTAAAGATAAATTAATGGTAAACAAACTCATTCTAACAATCTATTACACAGTAAATGTAATTGAACAGTAAACAACCTCCCACAATTACTCTCCATATGAATACAACTGTTTCAGTGTCTTGTGCTATGTGAGTGCTGGGTCCACAGTACCCTCTCGGTGTCACTCACGCACCCACTGCCTCTGAGGACAGCAGACTTTGCAGGCAGTTGCAGCAGCCCCAGAGGGACACAGGACAACATGACAGGTGTCACCGATAGCCAAACAGTTCTCTCTGGGCAAGAATGGTGCTTCCACCTTCCTCCTCCTTCAGAGATCCACCTGCTCAGAAAATCCAGAAACTCTCCTGCTGCAGTCCCAGATGGACATCAAGAACTCTGCACAATTCTGCTCTTTGGTAATTGGCAAAGCACCAATCACTAACTTTAGCTCTGCTGCTGTTAAAGTTTGTAGCTAATTAAAAAAAAATACTCTGCATCTATGCACTTAAAATTATCGAGTACGAGTTTCCACACTTCAGTAGCAATGAAAAGTTTTTAAGCCTGCATGGGACATCAGACATTGAGAAAGAAGTAAAAATCCTGGACTTGGTACTTCTAAGTAGCCACACCTCCCTCATGAAAGATAAATCTCTTTCACTGAGAAAAAAGCACCGCAAAGAAAAAAGCACCCTCACTGTATGTGAAGCAGCACAAGAGGCACAAAATCAATGCAGTGGGAGGAGACACACTTTTTCTATGACTCCTTTTGGGCAATGTAATATAAAATTTTAAGTCATAGATCATGCAAATTTTTAAATCGTGCATATCTTCATCCATCCCTCAGCTGAACATTCACAGTTCCCGTGTGTTTTTGAAAAACAGAACTACTGTAATTCACCTCCAGACACACACTTGTCCTTCCCTCTCCTGGTAAACATGCACGATGTTTAATCTCTCTCAACCCAGACAGAAACAGCAGGAGACTGAAACTATCTATCAGTGAAATATCAGACAACACACCTTTATTTTCGCACTCACATGTCAAGGGGTATTTTAGAGCATACAAACAGATGAACTTCAAGTTGTCAATATGTATCACATCCACTGCTACTTGTTTCTCCACAGCTTATTACCACAGATCCAGTTCTGCCTTACCACAAAGTTTATTTCCCTATTCCCTTTCCCCCCTTAACAGCGTGTTACCTGTCAAGGTTTAAGTTTCCCGTATAAATAAATTCCAGGAGCTTTTGGAATCCATCAGCTTTCACTTGAGTCTGATCCAAGACAACGTTGTTGTCAGATGCATCTCTGTAAAAGGCCCCGAAGTACTCGCTGAAGGAGGCAAGCACATTCCTGTGTGCTTTGAACTGGAATTCCCCGATGACCACGGTGCAGTCGCAGAGGAATCCGGCCTCTCGCTGCTTGTTCAGCCTCTCCAGCAGGTGCTCACAGTGATGGGAATACTGCATTTTGAGAACGCGCTGCCGCCGCGTTCTGATCTGCGAAAGAAAAAAAAAAAAAAAAAAAAATCAATTTACATGCAAGATTTCACTTTTTTTCCCCCTGAACGGAGTTAATGATTACAGAGCAGTCAGAGTCCGAGCCTGCCCGTGCTCACTCAGGACAGTCTGGCAGCAGTGCGAGGGACAGCGAGATGGTGGCTGCCGCTCGACCCGGGCCGCTGCGACCCAGCGGCGGAGCGCGGGGGCGCGGGCGGAGGCCGTGCGCTCCCGGCCCCCTCGGGATTAGCCCGGCTAAGCCCGGGACCTGTCACACCGTGTCACACCCGGGCTCGGGGGAGCGGCCCGAGGCTCGGAACGCGCGGCTCGCACCGGTCAGCGCTCAGCCCGCGGGGCGGCCCCCCCCGGCCCAGGCACCGGGGGTCCGGAGCGGTGCCCATTCGGTGCCGGCGCGGCCCCCGGGCCCGCGGTTTGGGCCGCCTCGGCAGCGAACGGGGCGCGGAAGCCGCAGCCCCCAGCGCCCCTGGCCCAGCCTCCACGCCGGAC
>VXBT01009025.1:1040164-1059939 GCA_013400235.1 Oriolus oriolus
GCGAAGAGTTCGTCTCTGTCAGCCTTGGCGGCGGCCGGGACCGGAGGGCCGGCCCGCCCACCTTGGGCAGCCGGGGGACCCCAGCAGAGCAAAACGGGCGCGGCGCCGCCGGGCGCTAAGCAGCCGCGGCTCCCTCAGATGTGGGATGCGCGGTCGGCGCCGCCCCGACACCCCCCAAACCCCCCCATCCCCGCTGGGAGGATCCGGCCTCTCGGGGTCGGGATGTCCAAGCGGCTCCCGGCTCTGCTGGGCCGGCCGGGCACCCTGAACGGAGCTCCCAAAGCGTCGGTCCCCGCCGAGATTTGTCGTGCGCTTCCCGCGGAGTGCGGGCGGAGGGACGATGCGCCCGCCGCCGCCGCCGAGATCGTATCTAGGAGAGCCCTGCAGTGATGGAAGCTCAGAAATGCTGAATTTTATTCATCGAGTTCAAGAAATGTTGTGTTTTACTTAACGATTTTGGCGGCAAGGAGCTGAGTTTGTGAAAACGTGAGAGACGGAGCACGGGGAGCTGGGGGCGAATACTCGGCTGAAGTGGGAAGCAAGGGTTGTGAGGGGAAGGTGTTGCAGCTTGTCCTCCCTCAGCAATTGCTCTCCCTGTGCTCAGGCTTTGGCACTGCCGTGAAACAGAAACTCCCTGGTGTGTGCCAGGGCGCAGCACCAAACCTGCCTGCAGTGTGCTGAGCCCCAGCAGTGCCTGCCTGAGGGAGGAATGCCCAGGGCCCATCCTGTGCCATCACTATCACAGGAACTGGCTGTTTGGTTACCTCTGCTGTTAGTTCTGACCATAGCCGAACCTCTTTGATGTTTCTGTATCTGGCATCTGTATCTGTGAACCGCTTACAGAAGGTTCACCAGACCTGCGGGCACACGTGTGGAACACAGACCAACTCTCCGTTAATATCCTGAGCGTTTGACCAGTGCCATCTTGTGGCCTTCTATTTTTTTTTTTTCTTTTAGCAAAGGATGGGAGTGAACTCGGGTACTTGATTTTTTGATTCTGTTTGAAAGAAACCTTCTGCAGCCAGAATAAACAGAAACGGGAGAGGCTGACCCCACGCACTTGAAGATATGTAGGGCCTTTCTGGTACTGGAATCTGAATTTGCTTTAAAAATCTGATCCAGCTAAAACTCGTGCTGGCTCTGCTGATGGTAATGTTCTTTCTTGGTTCAAACAATTATGTTTTCACGGTTTTATCTTGTTTCCAAGCAACAGCTTTCACTTAGCATCAAATACTTCATTTCAGACTCTCAACTAAATATGCAGAGCCAAGATATTTCACGTGCTTAGACATTGTTTTTCAAATGAAATTCTACTTGACTTACAATTGTCTCTCTGAAAAAAAGTCTTGTCTTCTAAATACACCTGGTTTAGTGGCATTTTAAATGATTTTTTTTTAGCTGTCCCTTCTGAAAGAAGTGATAAGCTTAAACTGCCAAGTTTCTGTAGTCATAAAAAAGTACGTGCTCCGCAGATCCACATGTCAGAGATAAAATGCTGAGCAGCTCAGAACTCAGTCTACTTTTGTTTCTATTTCTTTATGGAAGCAAGGAAAAGCGTGCAATGTGGCGTTGTTGCAGAGAGGGCAACAAACGGAGCTGTAGATACAACTTGCTACTGTTTCCGAACAGCCTGCACAGCTGCCCTACCCGCCCCAGTGAAACAGGCCAAAAAACGTGCTAATGTGGCTTTTTAGGAATGCAAAGAGAAGCTCTCAGCTATTTACCCCCTGGAGTGTTTAAAACCATTTGGAAGTGTGCCAAAGGAATTGTATTCAATGTCTCTCCTTGGACCAGATAGGAAAATAAAGTCGCCTGGCATCCAGCAGTAGTTACTTGTCCCAGTCGGCTGCTCCATCTTGTATCACTTGCAAGTCAATTTTCTTCCCTCAGGTCCTAAGTGCTCATTTTAATATCTCCAGATTTGTTTGATTTAAAGATCTTTTAAAAATCCTGTTTATGATTACGTTTGGGAGAAGAGGAGCTCTTGTGCTCAGTAGAGTTATGAAAGGGTGTTACCGAGGTTCACACTCTGGGCTGAAATTCTCTTAGTTTGGGATTTAGGGTTGCACATCCTGGGTGACTTGTGCAGTGCCAGATGCTCAGGAATTAGCACCGAGTGCTCAGGAGCTCCGGTAGCAGATGTTTAGGCTGAGCTTTGAAGGATGGCTGGTTCGGGTCTCTTTGAGGTGGGCACTGTGGCTGTTTGAGGTCAGTCACACGACATTTGCTGTATCAGGCTGGGTGCAAGGACAGTGCTCTGGCCAAAGGTGACCCAGACCTGTCTGCCCTCCCAGCAGGATGAAGTGGTCTCCCTGCACTCCTGCGTGCCTGGGGTTGCCTTCCTTTTGCATAGTCATCTCCTCCTGTGCTGTTTATGGACATCCCAGAGCTTTCTGTCTCTGTGGGAAAATTTATCCTCTTCTGTGGAGAACCTAGGGGAAAAAAAATCATCAGACCATGGAGGAAATCCCTTAGGAGATCCCATAGAACTGATGGGATAGCAGGAGGGGTAACATTACAGTGCTTGTGCAAACAGCTCTGAGGATGTTTTGGGAGCTGGCAGACCTGGGGCCCCTGAGGGGACGAACACACCTCCCTCATTAATTTCCAAGCGCACATTTCTCAGGATGAGGTCTCAGCCGAGTTGATTCCAGTTGTGGTGCTGTGTGGCGGGCACGGTCCTGAGCTGTGCTCCACTCCTGGCTCTACCTCGGCCTCTGCTTTCAGTCACCTCTCAATGTCGTCGCCCTTTTTCACTCCCTGTACATTAAAGCAGCAGGATTTTCTCTTAGACTGCTTTCATTAATCTGTTCCCAGTTTAGGTTTTAGCTTTCTCCTATAAGTTTGAAAACAATCATGGTGGTTTGGGTTGAATGTGATGCGTCAGTGCACAACAAGCAAACCAAGGAAGAGTTAAATCAGTGCGAGAGGTTTATATGCAAAAATGGACAAGTATAAATTCACACGTTGGTGTTACTTTGTGTGCAAATTCAAAGTACACTTAGCAATGTACTTGAAATGACCAACAAAAAAGCTGGAGTTTTTTCACTTACTGGGAATTCTGCTGAACACTTCCCAAAGTTGTTGGCAGAGGTGACAGCACACACTGAGTTTGTAAGAACAGCGCGAGCAGAGTTAACGTTGTACTGAGATACTGAGTCTAACAAAACAGTTCAAGTTGACCTTGCTTATGAGGCAACAAAAAGTGTCTTAAGGAAAAATAATAATTATCAAAAAGTAAAGAATGGTTTAATTCAAAGGCTGTTTAACCTCCGACAGGTCTGGCAAACATTAATAGAACCCTACCCTAATTCTGTTTGTAGATTGCCTCAACAAGGGGTACCTTCAAAATGCGGTTGGATGTGGTATCTAAGGATATTTATCAGGAAAGGGAATGGAAGAAGCATGTCTCAATCATCTGTACATAAGTAATTTAATGGTGAAGACATGCAATCAAATCTTTGTAAATACTAAAAACCACGGACTAAAGATGGTGTAAGAATATAACAACTTTCTGTGCCTTTCTTTGCCCAGTTTTCTGCCTTCAGCTCAACACACCCAAGCTGGGAAGTTGTTTTATCCGAAAGAAGTTTGGAAAAACCAACCCCAGGCAGTGCTAAACCTCTGACATGAGAGCCTGGGTGAACCACTCTGGGTCCTGGTCCTGTGCTTGGTGACTCTGCCCTGCTCCATGGGTCAGGTCAGGTCCATTTTCAAGCCAGAGCTCTGCATTGCATGGCTGTGCTCAGGCGGCCGGGGCACGGCTTTTACATCTTGCATTTACAGTTTTCAGGCTGCAGAGGCAGGATCGTAACTTGGGCCTAATGGTATTTTAAAATTAAGATTTATTATTTAATTTTTAAAAATTTGTGTGTGCTGTAGCTGCAGTTCTGGTGAAGCCTTCCGAACCCTCAGATCCGTACATAAAGAAGTTGTCAGTGTTTGGATGCGTGTTTACTTCCCAGCTGCATCAGACCTAAAAATCACGGTGGCTTAGGAGTGGAAGTTACTTTTTCCTGTCTCTCTTTGGTCACTTGAATTTTGTCTTTCAAAGATTTCACTAGGGAGAGCTTATCCTCTGTGGCTGCTGAAGCCTTTGTTTCTCACGTCTTATCTGTGCTGTTATCTCTTGCTGCTGATCCTATTTTTCCAACGGTAGATGGCAACAGCCATTCATTTGTAAAACACTGGGGTGGAACTCCGTGCATTACACAGTTTGATGTGCAAAGAGGGGAATTTAAGTGAAACTATGTGCAAATAGTTGGTTGTTTTGGGGGGGTTTTGTGCGGTTTTTTTTTCTTTTCTTTTTTTTTTTTTTTTAAGTACAGGGAAACTGCCATTAAATGCAAACCTTTGCAATTTAAATAAATTCTTTTTATGGAATCCAACTGAAAGGAAAAAAATTTAAAATGTTATTTAAGCCTCACAGGAAGGTACTAAAATGAATTTTGATCCCTATGTAAAAGGGTATTTAAAAATGCATTTTTCAATGTATATTCTAGACAAACTGAAGTGATTAAGAAATGTTGGTTAACACTAGATTTTTATTCCTTTTCAAGTTTGCTCAAAACACTACTAATTTTCACTTTGTGTTTGGTTGAGAAAATGATTAAAACTTATCTTTGCACAAATTAAAAATTTTTATTTCCTGTCTATCCTGTTTAGGATTCACCTTGGCAAAGTATTTTGACAATTTGACCCCACTGAAAACAGTGTCAGAGATCAGCATTTGCAAATCTTCAACTTTACTTTTGCCCCTAAAAATGCATTATATGATTTGAAACTAGATGTGCAAACGTCAGGCTTTCTACTACACAGCAATATGTTGCAGGATAAATTGCTTTCCTTATTTCTCATTTGTTTAAATAAATTTACTGCTTGCTTTTGTGGAATATACACTTTGTTTCCCAAAAGCAAACGTGGGAATTTTGTGAGTGAGGAAGGTAATCATCTATAACAAAGTTATAAGCAAGTCACAGGACTTTTGGGAATTTTACAGCTGCAAACCGAAGTTCTCATGCATTATCACAGGATTCTGGTTTGCCACGATAACGAGTTTAAAGGCTGGAATTTCTCTGTTTTTATTGAAAAGATAATCAGACTTTTGTACATTAATGATGGGATATTGGCAGCTACGATAATTTCGCAGGAAACATTTTAGTGTGGCAATTAGTATTTTAATAAGGCTGTTTCTTATTACTGTATTTGGTATTATCTGAATTGTACAGTTGGGCGCTTCACTGCGCTCCGTGGGGGACAAAACAAGGCGGAAAGGATGAAAACTGACTGAAATGAAGTGACGAGGGGGGTTTGGTCCCAGGACTGCTACTGACTCCAGATGTGCCCTTCTGAGCCGCTCGGATTCCTCCTGTGCAGCACGGTGGGAAGGGTCCCGCCGCCCTTTGCAGGCTGAGGATGGAAGTGCTGAGCTGCTCTCCCTCTCTCCCTCTGCCCGGGGCAAGAGCTCTATTGTTTCCGGAGAACCCGGGCATAAAACTGTCCTCTAGCTCGCAACTTCCAGCACCAGCAGCGTTTACCAAATCACCATGCTTAAACTTTTTTTCTCTCCGGGTCAGCCTCTGAGACTCCTAGAGAGCAGAATTCCATCACTTCTTTCATCACTCTAATATTCCTTTAAACAACTGTATCATGGGATCTATTGTACTTAGCTGTAGTATGTCTACCGTACAGCCCATGTTTTTCATCACAGGAAGCAGCTTGAACTGCTTATAACACATGGAGTAGGTATTTGTCTTGTTTTAGAACAGCTTTATACCGTTCAGCTGGCTTTACAGCCTCTTCTGTGTCTAAAGATAAGTGCGTTTAAGGATAATCCTGAAGTTTTTATCTTCTGCATCACCAGCCCGCACTTTCGTTACCATTTCATATTGCGCTGCTCCAGGCAGCTTTGAACAGCCTTAGCTCGACAATTAAGGGAGTGAACTGGCAAAACTGCTAATTTCTCTCCCTTTCCTTTCACCCTTATCTCGTATTCTCTAAGGTACACGTCTTTATCTACGTGTTTCCAAGAAGGTGTTCAATTAATAACTCAGACAAGTCAGAGCTGATAGGATCTTTTCATGTATTAATTTAACTCTTCCTTTCAAACGGAGTGCCAGAAAATCACTGTTTTCATGTTTTCTCTATTTATTCTGGCTGGATTTTTTTAATTGAAGTTGCATGCTGTAGTCCTTTGATTCTGGTCCCAAGAAATTATCAGGGATTACAGTAGTGGCCTTACAGGTAACGGGGGTTCTCACTGATGTCTTGAATAGCAGCTTTCTTCTCTATTAATGTTGATTTAAAATTGTTTTTATTTATAGCAAAAAGATAAACCCACAGACTAAGCCAGGCAGGGATACAGAAGCATTAGCTGGTTTGTCACTCAGTTGGTCGTGTTTGTTTGTTGGTTGGGGTTTTTTTCTGATAATAAGAATCATGCAACTCAGCTGATGATGAGTAAAACAAAATTAATTTTCAGTGGACAATCACAAGACTTGTCCAAAGGCAGAGGTCTATTGGTGCGTATATGTGAATGATTTAGCAGTTACAGAGAACTATGTTTAAAAGCTCCCTCTTCTTTCATTAGACATGAAGGACAATGTATTAAGTTTCCACCAGTGCTGATCTTGCAGCAGGTTTAAACTTGCAGTAAGAGCTAAGTTGATTTGATATAAAGAAGAAAATCCATTTGGCTCTCATTTATAGTTTAAATTGATCTTATCCTGAGAGGAAACCATTGTCCTGTGAGCTGTGAGATGCACAAAAACCACACTCCCTCTTGGCTAGAACTGGAGATGAGGATGCCCAGCTCCACAGAGCAGCAGGTTGTTTAGTGAACATGAAATGAATGAATTTCCCTGAGAAAACAGGTAAACAACTCACTAAAACATGGCATTCTATACTGAAAAAATTCTTTGTTTTATTGGAAATAAAGATAATGATTCTTTATCAGTGTTTCTAATACCAAAATATTATTGATAAAGTATTTTACAGCTTTCTTTTCCCCTGGCGTATGAGTCCATGTTCTAATTGCCTTCAGAGAGAGCAGCTACCATGAATTTGATGGTAAATAGATGGTAAATTTGGAAAAATGACAGTAGACTCTTTCTCCTGATTTTCCATGTGAAAGCACAGGAACCTTTATGTGAACAATTTCCCAGAAATAAATATATAGAATCTATAGGTAGTGTTAGGCAGTACAAAAATTGTTACACAATACAGAAAAAGAAATTACCCATTAATAAGATTTTGATATCATCCGTTTTTTCTACCAAGTTGATTTTTCATTCTCCAATCATGAGGAGTTTCCATAAGGATTTTTCCTCAGAAATGCCATTTTTAATGTAGCAAACTTATACCACCAAGACAAAAAGTTGGTTTACATCCAGTGATGATCATAAACACATGTGGACTAATAGTTAAATTACGGATTCTGTGATTAATACAGTGGTTTAGTTGTCAATCTGTTTCATGAAAATCTTGTGAGTAGAAAGTTCAAGCTTAATGAGCTCAGGGATACAGCAGTTCTGGAGTATTTCCAGCATTTTCCTTCTATTTCCAAGTTTATCTTGGTAGTACCACCAAAGCAGGTGACACATGAAGCCACAGGTGACTCAGTGGCTTGGCAATGTCACACTTTAAAATTTGGTTTAGCATTGTAATAAAGCCCTTTCACGTCATGTTTTAAGTGTGTTCAACTTAAGTTCTGGCCAACTGTTTCAGATAGTTCAGGATTTTTCAACTTAAAATATACAAGAAGGAACAATATTTAAAAAGGTGAAAATTTACTTTCTCTAAGACAAGTCCTGCAACACTTCATTTCCCTTTTTTAAAAAAAAGTATGGCGAGGGCTTCAAGTGTTTTCCATCTTAATGTTTGTGCGAGGTAAATTTTGCATTTTAAATGAGCCCTTTCTAGTAATTAAGAGATATGTACATTGCTGGTTGAAGGTTTGGGAGCCAAAGTGAAAGCCAAAGGAGATGTTATTGAGTTCTCGCTGGTATAAAGGCAGATCTTGGGCTATCCCCAGGTTCTTGCTTGACAAGGAGGAATATATACTGACAGTGTTCCTTAAAGGGATGCTTCAAGGGCAAAATGAAAACATTTCCACAGGGCGCAGCCATCAATCAGCAGAGGGATGTTCTCGTACACCAAGTACAACCCAGCAGAGCTTTCCAGTGACCTTAACGCACTGGCCAACATAGGAGCTGCTTCAGTAATTACAGATTACATTAAGTACCCAGTAAAAGCCAACAGCCAACTACCAGGCAAACCTTTTATACATTATTAAAATCATATCCTTCCCAGAAGATTCAAGCTAATAAAATTGAACTCGATAATGCAATCAGTGAAAAGCAGGTTTTAAAAAAAAAAAAAAAATCTCCTTTGTTGATAATGTCCCAAGAAATCCTATGTTTTATATAGTGCCTAATATACATAAGTGTGGAAATAATCCCCCAGGTATATTAACAGTTTCAGTTGCACATTCCCTGAGACTGCCTTGAATTTTTTATAATTACATTTTATTAAGAAATAATTGTTACATATCAAGTGTGGCTTGCACTTAGATTAAAGATTAAAGGCTGTGGTTACCGAATATATCAGCAATTAAAACATAGAAAATTTTAAAAAGTGAAATGGGAAGGATTTTTCTTGTGTATCAAGAAGCTGGTTTGCCTTCCTGAGCAACTGCCTGGGACAGTTTGTTACAGGCCCTGAAAAATCAGAAATATTAGAGGTTTGACATCAAAAAAGGAAGAGAGAAGAAACACTTTGTATATAAGGAGACGAATATTCCCTGCTAACGTTTTTAATAAATCACTTATGAGTGGATATATTCTATGTTTGGACTCCTTAAAGGAGTCCAGGTGTGCCTGACTCTCAGACCAAAAGTTTCTGAAAACCTGGCATTTTGAGGGATTAACTGAATAAGAAATTTTCTTCTTGTTGGCCAAGACATTATATTTTATTATATAGTAGAACCAGGGTCACCTGTGTTTGAGAATTGACACTACACAGCAGCTGCTTTTATGAGATTATTGGTCAGTTTTTGATTTCATATGACTCTTAAAATGTTCAAACAAGGTATATACTATTCCCATATATCTTATACAAAGTTTAAGAAAAAGGTTAATATTGAAGAATATTCTATGACCGGATGAGTTTTCTGTTTCTGTGAGCCTAAAGGGTCTGAGACCCAGCTGTAAAACTGTCAGCAAATGAGTTGAGTGTGCACTGAACATCTAGAACATAGCTCAAAGCAGAATGTGGGCAGATTCTCTGAGTAGGTGGTAAGATGATTAAAAATAAATATGGCCAGGATAAATCAGCTGTGTGATATATTTTACACACAGAACACAGTAGTTGCAAAAGACTCTCTCTTCACTCATTAGCTGGCATGGTAGAACAAGATCCATGTTTACTGTTTCTTCAGTTCTCCCAAAATGATTGGAAATGTTTTAGTTTCGTGCATTAGACCACAGCTATTCCCTAAAGCAAGAAGTACTGCTCCTATGGAAGGAAATCCTGCTTCCAGCAGGAGTTAACTGTGAGCTTGTCATTCTTAATTTAGGCACTTAGTTAGTTACTCCAGGTCTGGATGTAGTCCTAGCTATGGCTTTTGAACAAAAATTGCCTCAGTAAAGTCTATTTTTACTTTTTAAAAATCAGATTGCTTATTTCAAAACCAAAGTGTAGGTTCTTATTTTTGTAAAAAAACCTCAAAGCAAACCCCCTTCCCCCTGGCCTGATTCTTTGGTGTTCACTGTCCCAGAAAACTTGTCTGAAGCAGCAAATAGATCAAGGAGTAGCAGCACAACAGACCAAAGTCAGCCCATGTGCACATCCAGTGCAGTCCTTGGAGCACTGCCTGCTGAAACTGGGGCTGAATTTCTTCTCTATCTTCGCTGTGTGAGTAGAGATTCTGTTTCAGTTCTTCAGAGGTGCCCAAGAAAACTTTGTAATTGATGTTTTCCACTCATTTTCTTTCTCTGCTAGTTCTGTATTTTGGTAGAATCGTGTTTCCCCAGCTTTCAGATGTATGCTCGAATGCTGGAAAAACTCACTCTCATGCATAATGAAAGAGGAAAAGTTACAGAGGAGAAATTTCTTGGCTGGAGTCTCCATTCCTGCTCTGTATCTTGCTCTACAAGCTCCCACAGCAAGTGAGTGGTAGAGCCAAGAATAGAACACCACTTCTCTGACACCCAGTCCAGTGCCTTAACCCCTGTCTCCCGTGAGAAATTTTGTTTCGCTTTTCTGTGCAGTGCAAAGATAAGATCATATTTTATTTTGGTGCCTAAATTGATCTCCAGGGTGAGTGAATAAAGTTGGGAAATAGCCAGAGAATAACACAATGTAAATAGTGAAACGTAAGGAGGTTATATATATAACACTACAGCTTCTCAGACTGCTGCGTGTCTAGATAGAATTAATTAAAAATTGTATGAAACATTTGAGTTCTTTCAGGGCTGTTTTGAGCACATGATCGCTTCTTCAGTGAGAAAGCAGGATTTCTTTTTCTCAGCTGGATTTTGTTTGAGAGCAGCCAGGGGAGGAGTTCTTTGCTCTGTGACATAAAGTGCTTTTCCTCCCTGGTAGCACTTGCTTTGTTGGGATAACAGCAGGTGTTGTGTTGCTTGTTTGGGGATAGCAAAGGAAATTTGGGAAAAATGTGGAGTTAGCATGGGTTGATTAGTTTGTCCTCCAGAAAGAGTCTGAGTTCTGACAAATCAGGGAGGTATCACCTTGTACTCAATTTCAGGCAGTGTAAGAGATTCTCTTTCCCAGCCCTTCCCAATATGTGAGCAAGAGGCAAGTGCTAAGTGCCAGAGGTGAAACCTGGATCCCACCTCTCTTTTAAAAGCATATAGGTTTGAAGAGTAAATATTTTTGAAAGATTTATTTCCAAAGTCTCTTCATACATCATGAAGGGGTGTGTATGTGTACGTGCAGGGAAGAGAGATTGCTGTAAAAGGATAGAAAAGAGGTCGCTGTAGCTTTCTGCCTGTCTTCTTTAGCCATGTTTACTGGTTTTGTACAGGCATTTGAACTACAAAGTGCTGAAATGCATTAGAAAATGGCCCTGTGTTATTCTAGGTACCTGGAATTGTGGGTGCCCACACAAATTGCTGGGGACAAGATGAAGTGTGACCTTACAGCACCACTGGGACAGGGGTTTTCTTCTCCACTGACGGCAAAGCAACACATTTCCTTGCTCACTGGCTAGAAATGATTGGGAATTTTTTGGCAGTGCTTTACACTTGGGAACTCTTTATTTCTTACCACTGAAACATTTTGTGGGAACACGCCAGTTTCAGTGAAACTTCTGTAATAAAAAGTTTGTTTTCAGGCTAGGATCTAGAGGGGGTGTGCTCTAACCCTGATCTGACTCTCTGAGAAGAAGGATTTAACCCCCAAAGTCTTCACATTCCAAGAGAGTCCCAATTCTCGGTTATGATAATGTTAGGGTGCTTTTTTTCCCTAGGCTTCTGTAAAAATGAACAAAACCTCCAAACAACAAGCAAATCCCACTTCTAAAGTCGTCTTGTTGTGATTGAGAGTGCTTCTGAAATTCTGAAAGGATTTCTGGGATGGGAAAAATTATTTTCCTTCTCTTTCAACTTTGCACCTCACCAGTCTGTCATGAACTTTGCATCTGAGATTTTGCTCTTGATGAATGAGCTCTCAACCATAAAGACTGCTGTGAACTAGGCTTAAGGACTTCCCTGAAAAACGAAAACCAAAAGGCTAAACCACAGTTACCTTAGGAAATGTGAGGAAGGAGAAAAATGAAATCTTCAGTCTCCTGCCTCTTCTATAGGGTTTTGTTGCTTGTTCTTCAGGCAGATTCTCCTGTGCAGAACTGGCTGCTCCTGCTCAAACATGGGATGTGGATGGGGCATTGCCTGTGACCAGAGAGGGTCTGCTGGGATCTCAGGGACTGGCAGGCAAGGGGATGGATCTGCTGGAACTGATCCCCTCATCAACACCAGCCCTGATGCTTCACCTGATGGAAATCACAAATTGGCTTTTCACTTTCACGGGCTTTTTCGGTTCCTGCAGTTAGGAATGCTACTTGCATTGTAAAATAAATGGAAATTCTATCATGGTTCTTTCTGGAATCTGATATCTATTGTTATTTACTGCTTGCTGTGGTTGTGGCTATAACTTTTTTTGTCATTATCTGTGTGACAATTGAAAGAAAAGAGCTGAATTTTGACCTCAGATAAGTGTGGATAACCAGTGCTTATACTCTGCCTTCTTCCAGGCAGCAGATGCCAAGAGGCTGCTCTTCCAGGCTTCAGAGCTATGAGAGTGCTCATATCTTCACACATAGTTGTATCAAAGCGAAAAATTTAAATCTTATAAAACACTTCACGTATACTCATCCTCCTCTGGTGAAAAAAATGGTCTAAGAGCTGTTTAGAGCATTCTTATTATGGTGATGAGTGCAGAATGAAAGAAAGAAATGGAGATATTTTAGAAAAACTTACAAAGATATTTAAAAAAAGAATTACTCTGTAGCCAAAATATCATGACACTGCACTTGATGGGTTTTTAATATACATTGTGTCTAAGTGCCATGGAATTCTCTGGGGATTCCATATCTAGCAGAAAGCTCTGAGCAGTGCTATCTGTACTTATGTCCTAAGCAGAAGGAGCAGCACATAACACACAAGGGAGTAATTCTGACCTGCTGTGGGAGGAATTGAGCAGCCGGGGCTGCTGTCAGCTGCAGGCGCTGTCTGTGCGTGCCCTGCAGCGATAGAAGGTGTGGGTCGATCTGTGCTTTCATAAAAGCCTCCACAGACGGAAAGAACGGTGCTCTGAGGATGATTGCCTTCTTCACGTCTCCTAGAAATCGCTTCCAGATCATCTCTGAATGTAGTTGAATAAAGTCTGGCAGTGAATTCGTGCCTTAATACCAATGATTTCTGTGCACAAAGTGATCTGGAAACACCTTTCAAAAAGGATGAACATGGTTTGTCTCAGCCAGTGTGAAAGTCCTGCAAAATTCCTAGTGAAGGATTGCAACAGAATGGAATATTTGCTGGATGCTGGAGGGCAAAGGAAGCCAAAAAATTTTACAATTTTTCTAAATTAGTCTTGTGAGCACCTCAAATTTTCTTCTGACACACTGTTTTATTCACTATTAATTTTAATAAATTGAAAGCATTTTTCATTTCTAGGTAGTTTCTACTCAGTCTTCGAACCTGGAGGCTGATTGTTTTTATTCCACAGGTTCTGGAGGATGGGGTTCTTTGCTTTGGTGCAATAACCACACTATAACTAGCCATCATTTTCTGTTCCCTGCTCTCTTCACTTTTGTTCTTTATGTGACACGATTTGCATTTTAGCTCCAGCAGGCATCAAATAAAATGTTTAATTAAAAAAGTTATTGGAGGTCCAATTTAAGATCAAAGATCACATGCTATCAGAGATCCACTACTTTGATACCACAATAATAAGTACCTTAGAAGTAGTCAGATGGGTTAGATTAGATAGTAATTTATTTTAGCTTGTTTCCTTTTCTTTAGTACTCATTCCAGATACCATAACCTGCTAGAAGTTTTAAGAAGAAGCAGCAATTTTTAAAGTGAAAAGTAAAAGGCTCCCAGTTTAAACAAAACTGATCAAAAATTATGGAAGTAGGAAATTGAGACCTTTAGAATATATAGGACCAAAAGCATAATAAACATTGACTGGGAGCATAATCCTGAATGCTAACAGAAGTCCCTTTGTTGTAACAAACATTTTGTCTAATTTAATCTTCAAATGCTGCCAGAAAGAATGGAACTTTCAGGCTTTAACGTGTTGGTTACTCCTGAACTTCAGCTTTAACTACTGGTGCTGGTGGTGTCTCCCACTGCAAAGACCATTTTAATTATTGCTGTCATCCATCTCAGTGGAGTCTATGCGTGTGTACTATTTACAGATCATTCTTTAAACTGCTAAATAAGGTGTATACCCCAGATGGGAACAAGAGATAAAAATAGGCTCTGTTGCCATCAGAGCACAACAACAGTGCGTGAATTTGAGCTCCTGTGGGTGCAGAGCTCCTGACACGAAACTCAAATGAAAGCAGAGGCCAGGTTAGTTTGTTCCTTGGCTGTGCATCTGCACAGTGAGTGCTCAGGTCTCACAGGACATTAATCACCTCTGCAAAGATGCAAGAACCCTCCACTTCTAACACAGCCCATGGCAGTTAATGGAGCCGGGCGATGTGCCTTTACCTTTTGTTCTAGTTCTGCATTACTTTGATTTTAGATTAAGTAATCTAAATATCTGTTTGGTGGAGAACAGCACTTTTTTTTTTTCTTTTGTATTCTTTCACATTTATAAATTATTCTAACAGCTCTTCCGGCTAATAAATCATAACTAGGTTGGTTCTAATGCATTTGAACTATCAGCCAGTATGTGCAGAATGTTATCAGTTTTCATGTGTTACAGATAGGGGAGGTGGAAAAGTGGTTTTTGAATGGTGTTAGCTACTGCAAAGATTTTCCATTTGCTTCTGAGCCACTGCCTTTGTGCCGTCTCAGGGCGATTGGGTTGAAAGGGAGGGGCTATGATCTGCCAGGAGGGACTCTCCACAAAGCTTCCTTTGGCACCGATGGAATCCAAAAATCCCTTAACTAGATGAAGTGCTGTGACTCCCCCAGACAGACAACGGCGCAGAACTTCGGCTCCTGCTTCCCAACCCCCAAAAGACTTTAAATGACTTTCCATTTTTTTCTTACCCCGAAGTGGCTTTGGAAACACGGCAGGAATGCAAATAAACGTGTAAAAGAGTCAGTCTAATCGGGCATACAGTTCTCAGAACTCCATTACTCTTCGTTATCTGAAAAACTGCAAATAAGAAGGGAAATGCCAGCAGGGCAGGGATGCATTGTCACATTGCAGACTTCGTGTTAGGAGGGATAGCTGTGAATGTTAACAGAAAGCCTGACATCCAAAATTCTATACTTGGGTTCAGCCTTGTGAATGGACACTATTTTTAGAAATGAATTCAATTGAAAAATCCTTATTTTCCATGTAAATGGACAACTTGTTTAAATTCAGAGGCAAAAAAACCTGGGGTTAAGTGTAAGACCCACAATTCGATTTGCATGTTGAGTAATTCAGACTGTAATAGAAGCTTTGTCGTGTTAAGGTTAGGTCTTTCCTGTGGCTGTTCAAGTGGACTTTAAAGACTTTTTAACGTGTTGCAGGATATTAAGGGGGGAAGGTTTGACCTACATCCATTTTTTTCAGACCCACTTCTGCAGGTTTCATCACACTCCCCGTGTCTCACACGTGGGACATTGCTGAGGGCAGGATAGGTGCCCAATTGCCTACATACAATTTCATCAGGAAAGGTGTATGATTTATTGCCCTGTAAAGGGTTTTGACATGAAGCCTGTGAAAAGCACTATATAAATGCCAATACAATATAAAACGTCACACAAATACTTTGCTCATTAATTCCGACCCCGTGCTTTTGTACTGGAGAGAAATGAGAGTGAAATATGAATGTGTTCCTTATGCTTTAAAGGGAAAAATGGGGTTGTGGATTTTATAAAAGCTGATGTGTTAACCTGCCTTTGTGGTTCCTTTAAAGACAAGCAGCAAGAAGCCCACTCTTGCCTGGGAGTTACACCGTGAGTGAAAGCAGATAAAGCCCTGACAAAGGGGAGCCCCACATTTGTGATGTCAGTCCTTGGTCATGACACAGCTTTCACCACATGAAGAGATTATTTCATTTTTCATTTCAAAATTCCATTTATTTCAGCATTACCAGCTCTGGAAGCCTGTCTGCCATCACCCCATTACAATTTTACCCCTTACTTTTCCTCGTATTATCTTTAAACAGCTTGATGTCCAAATCTTCCCCAGCCTTCGTGGCCTGTTTGAGAACGTGGCTTCAGCCAAAGAAAATGTGCTTCACCAGAGTGTTTTACTGACTTGCTAGAGCTGAGCAGCCCCTGTTGTTCATCTTCTTTGCTTTGGCCAAAGGGGACAACAGCTTCTCAAAGCCCAGATCTCACCATTTCCCAGCTCCTTCCTGCTGTGAAGCCACTGGGGAGGCCAGGGAGGAAGGGGAAGGTTATGAGACATACTGGAAAATCCCCTTTCGTCCTCTGCAGTGATTTTCCAGCCTTGCCCAGTTCACTTGGCAGAATGGGAACCAGCCTGGCCCAGTGGGTATAAACCACAAAACTCTTGTGTCAGATCAGCTGAGGTTTTCTCTCACCTGCTGACCCACCTTCATGGTGGGACTTCAGTGTTTTTAAACACTCATGCATCAGCTTTAACTATCACTGTGTACAGAGTAAAATTTGTTCCATTCCTTTCTTTTGATTTCAGGTTGCTTTTCAAATTCCTTCCCCTTTCTGTGTTTCTCTATGATTTAGATTTTTTCTTTTTTCACTTTAAATAGGATGTTCACTTTCTGCTGCTCTTTGCTGACATTTTTCCCTTTTGATTTGTAGTACTATTAATTCCCTTCTGTTCAATGTTTTGTCTACATTCAGAACATGTTTGTTTTTCTCTAGTGGCCTGTAATTACTTTCCCCCTCCTACTCTTTAATTTTTCCAATTACGTTCTCCACTGATGCTCCTTTAAGAGCAAGACATACTGGGGGTAACCTCTTGAGGATATGAGGATATGACATTTTTTGGCCAGAAAGTGCTTTTACTCTTGGAAAAGAGCTTGAGTTGAGGATATTGATTGCACCTCTCTTCGGTACAGGGATAAATGACTTTTTGGATGCAGTTAGTTAGATAATATGTGAGTCCTGTTTCATGGTCAGGGATGGTCCTGCATTGCTGCCTTCTAGTGGGACTGGGGACAGAGGCAAACAACCCTGCTGAGCACCTTGAAACAGAGACCTCCAGCTTTTGGGATTCAGGAAGCCTCTGTCCATTCCAGGTGAGGGGTGGGGGAATGCAGCCAAATACCAAAGTAATGCAGGAAGTCTGCCAGGAAGCAGAAAATCAGGTTCAGTTCTCCGGTGTCCCCATTTACGACAGTGGCCTCCACTCCAGTCTTTCGCTCCTGCCTCTGGCCTGTTCATTTTCCTCTGTTTTCCTTTCAGTCTCAATGTTGTGGAAATCCAGGTCCTTCCTACAGGCAGAAACAAGATCTGCTTCATAGTTGGCACCCTGCACCATTTTCATAGGGAAACACGTCTCGGGGAGTGTCGTGCAGGGCCCAGCGCTGCGCCGTGCGTGTCTCCCCGCCTATGAATGCATTTCATTCTTCGCCGCCGCGTGTTTTCAGTGGCACTTTCAGCGGGGACAGCCTGGTTCCAGGCCCGCTGCAATCCTCGAGCCAGCTCCGCTTCCCGGCAGGCGCCGGTGCCGGACCCTAAACCTGCGTCCCATCCAAACCCGTTTTTTTGGGAGGGTTTTCTCCCCTCCCTCCGGCGCGGGGTGCGCCCCCGCCTGCCCGCGCCCTGCAGTGCGGCGTCGCGGCCGCGAGAGGGAGCCGCAGACCGCGGTGCGGCGNCCCGCGCAGGGCCGCGCAGGGCTGCGCAGGGGCGCGCAGGGCCGCGCAAGGGCCGGGAGAGCCCCCGCGGTGGCGGCGGCACCGCGCTGCTGCTCCGCGCTCAGCCGCCGGCCCCGCGGGCGCGCAGCCGCTCCCCGAGGATCTCTCCGCAAGCGCCGCTCGGGCAGCGCTCCCGAGGGGCGGCGGGGGCTCCGCGGGAGCTTCCCCGCCTCTAAAGTCGTTTAGAAGCAGCGGCGCAGGGCGCAGACAGGGAGGCTTTGTGCAGGCGTGTGCGTGGAGCACAGCGCAAAGCAGGAAAAAATAAAGAAAAGGGGGAGAGAAAAGAAAGAAAGAAAGAAAGAAAGAAAAGAAAAGTGGTCAGAGTAGGTTTGTTAAGGAATCCGGTAAGTTATAGGAAGCAAAATTAAATGTCTGGTGCTTACACGAGGGCATGTTTTACAAGGGAGAAGGAAACTGTGCAGAAAATGCATGGGCTTTTATTGTTGGATTTCATTGCCTGTATTGTGGTGGATGCTTTATGCTACGGAGAGCAAGTTTAATTGAACCAGATCGCTGATTTCATATAGTAGGGGGCATGGGGTGGATTTTTTTTTTTTTTGTTTTGTTTTCGGAGTTAACCGTTTCGGGGACTAGAGGCAGGCAGGGCTGAGCTCTACAGCTCCGAGTTTCAAGCCAGCAAATAAAAACACATTACATAAAAACAAACACCGAGCCCAGTTATCAAAGCCTCAATCTCTCGCTATTATTTTCCCTTGTATTTGGTGCCTTTTTTTAAAAAAAAAAAAATCACATCTGTCGTTCCCAGCCTTTCCCAGGACTGCAGAGCAAAGTGGACAGCTTCCATGTGACCACCTAGTACAGGAGGCATTTTCTGCTGGGAAACTTTGCAGTGGTTTTCTCCTTTCCTTTCCTTCTGAGAGCTCAGAAAAGAAAATGTGCAATCTTCCCAGTGATTAAAGTCTCCGTATTTGTCTTCAGACTTATCGGGTTTATCCAAACTTTTGTGTGTGTGTGTGTATCCCCCGCCCCCCCTCCTGTGCATTTGTAAAGTAGCCCCATCTAGCAATGATAAATATCCCTGTTGATCACTTGATTGATTACCTCTCGGAAAGGTCACGCGGGCTTGCAGTAATTTCCTTTTGCCTAAGGCTCCCTTTTCACTTTTACTCCCGCACGACAGCTCCAAGTATACAGGATCTTTATTTTTGATTTTTAACCCCTAAATAGCTCCCCGAAAACAATGCGTTGGTGAAAAGAAGGAGGGAAATCAGCCGGCGGCTCCGCGCTGCCCCAGCCCTGCCGCGCTCTCCCGGGGCGGGTTTGGGGAGGGAGAGCCTCCCTCCCCTGCTCTCCTGTGGACTGAGAATTCGGATTTAAACAACCAGACAAGCTATTAATTTACCCATGCTACCCAGGGTCCTGAACCCAATTAATTTCTAATAATTACAGCCCAAGGGGGCTGGAGAGATCCCTCTGCCTCTTTCTAGCCTTGCCACTTCGCGGCACCGAGGTCAGCATATAATAATAAAGTGTATATTTTGAAAGTGATCAGCAGAACAGTGAGTTATTGCAATGAATGAAAATTGTTTCCATTTTGGCTAATTGAGCCCGTGGCTGAAAGCTGGAGTTCTGAGACTAAATAAAGAGGACTGTTTTATTTCGACGTGGGCTGGAAATCCCTGCATAGCTTTTCGGTCACCCAGCAAGAAGCTTAATTTCTTAACAGCAAACCTGAAATCAAGCGTTGGGTAAACAGTATTAATAATTGCATTACAATGATTAAATTAATCTTACTGGTAGCTAGGAGAATATAGATTGAGATTGAATAACGCGATGTAAAGTTCACTGCACAAAGACAATAGCACAACAAATACCTCGATAAAGAATTCCAACTTTTCTCCAAGTAAACTGCGGGGCTTGTTTAATTATAATGTAAGGAAGAGAAAATTTCCTGTTGCGGGGAATGCACTGAAATCTGTGTATGAGGGGGTGCCTTTGGTCTCCCAGCCTGTGTTAGAAATAGATTTAATTCCACCCCTCCATCCGGAAAAACATACCCCCAAATTTAAATCTCTGATTCTGCCAGTGGATCTGCTAAAAGCGACCCCGCATCCCCGCCGCCAGTCGCTTCCCACCCGAGAGGGAGCGGAGGCTGCCGGCACGGAGGAGCTTCCCCGCACGAACGAAACGGAATTCCCGGGGGGCTGCCCGGGACCTTTCGGGGAAGGGGGCGAACCTGGCGGGGCCGGGCGGGCGATGCCGGGGCCGCCGGGAGGACGGG
>VXBT01009025.1:1065172-1087197 GCA_013400235.1 Oriolus oriolus
TTTTCTTTTCTTTTCCTTTTCTTTTCTTTTCTTTTTTCTTTTTTTTCTTTTCTTTTTCTTTTCTTTTTCTTTTTTCTCTTCTTCTTTTCTTTTCTTTTTTCTTTTCTTCTTTTCTTTTTTCTTTTCTTTTCCTTTTCTTCCTCTCTTTTTTCTCTCTTTCCCTTTCTTCCTTCTCCCTGCTTTCTATCCTTCTCTTACTCAGGGCCAACAGCCACCCCTGAATTTGGGACCAACTCTGTGCTGCCCTGGTAGGCGATGCTGCCGGGGCTGAGCCCAGGGCTGAGCTTTGCGGTGCCTCCTGGCTGCTCCCCGGCCACACCGGGCCGGTCGCGGTGCCGGGCAGAGAAAGGACACAAAGGAAAAGGACGGTCCAAAAGGCGAGCTCGTTATTAATACAGCCCTGCTTGTAAATGAAAAATGTAACCCTTGTTAATTAACGCTGTTTACACGGGGTACAAGAAACTTAAGAAATGTTTCTACAAAGGGGAAGGAACTGTTTACAAAACTCTTTCAAAAGTGTGACATATTGCTGCAGTTCCAGCGCTAAAAAGCCAAACACACTTACACGCCTTTGAAGTTGGCTGGCTGAGGCAACATTATTTGACTCGGATTCAGATATTGCTTGTGGGTATAACTAATGGCTTTTACCTAGTTAGTGGGCTGGGAGGGGCAAGGGCCTGGGCGCCGTGGCCATTGGGTCCCTCTGGAGAGCTGGGGCTGGCTCCCTGCCAGCTCTGTACAATGTCAACATTGAATATTTGAATTCCCAGACTCTATTTAACAACTTTCTAAATAAATAAACTCATTGTGTGTCTGTGTTTAAAATTATTTCACCTCTTTCATGAAAGCTACAGCATCTTATTACACCGGCCTCTCGGCCTGCTTTTCCCCCTTTTCTTTCCAAACAAACACAAACGGAGCTGAGCACTTTTGGGTTTTTTTGTTGTTTTTCACTGTCTCCTATCTCTCCCTGTCTCCCCTTCTCACTTTCTGTGTATCTTCTCGCAAAGCATGAGCGGCAGCTGCTGGGACATCCCACCACGTCCTTAGTGGGACAGCTCTGTGCACCCTGTTATCTAATCATAACTAAAACCAAAGCCAGGTTCACCAAGTCGGTTAAATATTAATCATTTCTAAAAGGAGGCCCAAGTGAGTGCCATTGCTGCAGCAGTGCCCTGTACATACTCAATCATTTTGGCTGCCGTACCCTAGGTGGGCTCCAGGGACAGCTTTCATTGTTGTTTGCCATAAATGGCTATTAGTGTTCATATTCACCTATTCACCTACTTATTTAAGTGCACATAAGTGTGGATGTGGCTGTGCTTGTGGAGATGTGTGCATACATGTGTGTTCAGAACATACTTTTCTGCTTATGCCATGGAGATGTATTTATCTATGTGTATAATACCTAAATCCGTGTGTGCACATACAGAGAGAAAGGCAGGTAAATCCGTTTGATACTTGTAACTGTGATTAATACATGTACAGTGCATAGTTTAGAGACAACTGTGGTATGCACAGGCTCCTGGGGTGCTTGTAGTCCTGACACCAATATCTGTGCGCTCACAAAGGCTCTGAAACATTCTGGATGCATGTAGGGAACACGGGGTTGATGTGCAGCAGCCTGGGTGTTGTTCCCTGGGATGCTTCCCAAGTGCACTAATTGTGTGCTTCCATGGCGGGAGGATCCATTGCAAAATCTTTACTACCTTCCCATGGAAGTAAAGGTGCCTGGACAGAGAAGGTATTTCTGCCTGCCCTGGGGAGCACAGCTCCCTGATAAAGCCATCTGAGTTGCTGAAGAAGAAAGTGGGATGAATTTTCTGCCAGGACAGGTATGTGGTGGAAGAAAGAAAGTGTTGGTGGTTGCTCCAGCCCAGGGTGGATGAGGAAAGGGCAGTGGGGAAGCAGATGGAGTTTTATAAATCTCAGCTAATGAAACCTTGTCCACAGAATTGTCGTGCTCTGCAGTAAACCACTTTTTAAACAAATGTACTTTAGCTCTGGAAGGGCTTGTTCAGACACTTAGGTTTCCAACCAAGAATTCATAATATTTGTTTATTTAAAATTTAACTAGGTTTGCTGTCATTTTTGGAGCAAGTCGGTGTTCTTTTGCTGTAATTTAATACAATCAGTTTTACATCATTTCAGTTTAGTTAGGCAAGAAGTGGCTTATGAAGAGCAGAAAGAGGTTTAATACCACATGGTTTTCAAACCAGCAGATGCAAGTGTCATGTTATTCAGCAGACAGAGGTAGAACTGGACAAATGCAGATTAGAAACGCAGTTTGTATTTTAAGTAGTGAAGGTATTTAACCAGTAAAACTATTTACTGAGAGCTGGGTGGGTTTCAGCATCAGTGGAATTCCTTTGTCTTAATTAAGGTTGGCTGTTTTTCTAAAAAGATACGAGCTAATCCAAACAGGAATTAATTTAGGGAATTCCTGTAGCCTGTGTTATACAGGGGGAGCAGACCAGACCACTCTTCCTGGTTTATAATCTATGCACCCAGTTAAAGCAGTGCAGTTTCATATGGAGGCGTAAGCTCAAGGCTGAGATCACAGGAATGCATTTAAAAATGAAAAGGTCATTAAAAAACCCAGGTTCAGCTCCGACCACGCAGAAGCAACGTCTGGTTCAAAGTGTTTTCCATCCTTAGCACTGCTCACCTGGATCACAGGCACCCTCAGGAGTGCCCTGTCCCTGGGCCTGAGGACAAAGGCAGGGATGGGTTTTTCAAAGGTGGGAAGGAGGATTAGGGTGTAGGAGCTGAGGTTTGGATACAGAGAACGGGGTCTGGCGTCAGTGGTTGGATCACTGCTCTGTGGTGGATTTCCAGCGGGTTCCTGCCATGTTCCTGTGCAATAGGTTACTGCTGCAGTTCTTAACACCCAGACAAGACCAGTATAGATCATGATATAGACCAGTAAGCATCGAGAAGCACTTCCATGACCCCTTTGCTGCAGGGGCTGCTGGAGGGAGGTGTTTACTGGCAGAGAAACAGCCAGGTAGGGAAGGAGATGGAGAAGCTAAGGAGAAGTGGATGCTGTTGTCCCCAGGACTCTGTCTCTTTGCATTGCCTTTTTAAATAAAAAAATCAAAATTCTCAGGGTATAAAGAAACCCTGCCTGATCACTCACTGACTTAATGTTCCCTCCCTTTTGTTTGCATTTCCAGGCTATGCCGAGGCATTGCCTTCTCCAGTGCTGCTGGAAGAAAGGGCAGCCACGGATACGTGTGGGAGGAGGGAAGCTAGCCTGCAATGAATATTGTATTTGGTGCTAAATATATAACAAAGAGAAAGAAATGTGAGTTAATCCAGCAATAAGAGTTGGGAAGTGAAACACAATTAGTTTTATTTCAGGGTTTAATGCTGTGGTCTGTTTCAGTGAAGCATTATCTTTTAAACTGGGATATACGCAACGACATAACCCCCACTACCTTGAGGGAATGTCAGAGTTTGATCTCCGAATAAAGGAAATTCAGATTTAAGGCTGAAATGTACCACATGGCCTCCAAGTCTCAGGAACAACAGGAGGCAAGGAAGTAGCTAAAGCTACGGGCTGCACTTTAAAATGAGTCCAGCAACTACCAAGCCACCAGAGCTTGTTGCGGATCCACAGCACGGATTGAGCTGGGATTTGTATTGACTAGAGAGAGATCTGTGATGATCTTGAGTCTTTTTGGAAATCTTGCCTGATCTGTGATGAGCATGAGAGTTTTATGGTGGAAGGATTACAGTTCTGGGCTTAATTTATGCAACAGAAGCACTCTTGTCTCCTTTGACACCAATAGCTTTTGTTTAGAAAATCTTATATTGGAGCAAAATTTTGGTTCAGAAAAGAAATATATCCAAGTTACAGCTTTGTTTCTTTTCTGAAGAATTGCTGATATGTCTGAATGGGTGCACTACATTTTAGCCCTGTTTAAACTCCAAACTAAATTTAAATTGCCTGTAAAATAATCTGCAGAATGGAAACTGCCACACAGTCGTAGCCCTTGCTCCCTGACCCAAACCCATATTCCATTGCAAAGCAGTGTGCTGCTCTGTTCCGTGATTACAGTAAGTTAGAAACCAGAAGAGCAAGACTTCTATGAATAGGTTATTTTTGGCAATTGCATCACCAATTATGTATAAAATTTCAAAAAATATGAGTTCTGCCAGTTTGATCTCTGAGAGGGATACAGAAAATGAAAGCTTTGAGACTGCTGTAACATCATACTATTTTGTCTATTAGATATCATTAGATTACCAGGACACTGAGACCTTCATATCAACCAGCCTAACAAAAATTTCCCAGGTGGTTTAAATTAAAAAATTAGCCATAAATATATTTTGTATAATGTAATTTATTATGGATGTTTATTGTGTGCAGTGGGAAAATGTTTGGTTTCAGATGATCTTACCGTATAACATGTGCCCTACTGAAACTGTTTATACTGAGGCAGCCTGGAAAAGCCCCAGTCTAATTCTGAGACCGGCCGGGCTACACACTCTGAAAGCCACAGGAAGGCAGAGCCCTTCCTCTGGAAAGCCAAAGGGGCAACAGCATCTTGTGTGGGACATGTGCAACATAAAACTAGTCAGTGAGGAAAGAGCTGAGTGGCAGAGGAAGCTGGAGGATGGCTCAGGGCAGCGTTGTTTATTAGGGAAAATGGGATAGAAGTGATACCAGCTTGCAGCAGGTCCTGTTATACTGGGATGGGAGGCTCACCTGTGTCCGAGGGATACTTTTCTCCCACATCCCATGTTTTACCGGGCTTCCTTTTGTTTCAGCTGGATATGGTGAGCAGGGCTCTGAGCTGATGCCTACACATGAGTCCAGATTTGCCCTTCTGCAGCAGAGAGAGGGGACTAACCCAGCCTTAGGGACCCAGGGGTCGCTGCAATGGGCACATCCACCCTCTGCTGGGATGCTGCAGCAGGGAGCTGATGGCTTCAGGAAAGAGATCTCCCGCCTCCTGTCCTGTTCTTTTGTACAAAGTTCACATGCTGGCAAGGGTGAAATCATTCCTCAGTTTAAAAAAAACCCAAACCCTCAAAAACTTCCCCCCCTGCCCCAAGCTCCTTCACACATGTATTAACACCAAACTGGCAAAGCCAATGGAAAAGGATTTTGCGTTTTGGCAGCAGAGCTGGCTCGGAGCTCACTGTGGGCCTTATCCCAAACCCACTGGAGCTGAAGGAGCTTGTACCGACTTCAACGAGCCTTGGACTGGGCCTGGCTGGGAGGAATCTGCTTCCCTTCATCCTTGGGGGCGGGGGGGTTATCAGCAGCTTTTGCTCTGCGGTGAGCCCCAACATGTGATGCTGTAACAGATACCTGGATTTACATCCGTCTAAGTGAATTAGGTTGGCCCTATAATCTGGCCTCATTTAAGAGTCATTTTAGCCATTAGGATGAAACATGAACGCTGCTGATGGGGGGACTGTGGTGACTTTGAATCCTCGTTTCCCACCGTGCCTCATCTCTCCCATGGGCTGAGGACCTCTGAGGGCTGTGGTGGCACTTGGGGGGTGTGGGAGGGGTCCAGCACCCCTGGTTCTCCGTTCCAAGGACTGTGGTTCTCCAAATAGCCTGAATTTGTACTTTCTGAACAAATAGCTCTGCTGCTGAAAGTACCTGGTGCCTCCAGTAAGTGCTCCATTTATTGCCTCCCGATTTCATCTCAGACAAACAGAAGGTATGTGAGAGACAAGCACTGACTGCTGGAAAAAAATCACCCCAAACATGTCTAAAGCACAGCTTGAGTCACTGGTGGTGCCTATATTTTTGATTTAAAAACCATTTAACATTTCCAACGTTTGACAGAAATGATTAACCTTCCCCTCTTGAAAACTCTTTGCGATTTGAACTTACCGTGGCACGTTTTATTTACTTGCACGTTGGTGAGGAATTAAGCAATGCTTTTGGTGAGTTTTAATCTTTCCCGTTCTCTTTGTGGCTCTGTATAAAGGAAAAAAAAAGGAAATATGTTGTTTGAAATAATTTTGAAGTGATGTTTCTATTTTACTTTTTTTAGGCTCTTGATGTATTTTTGGCTACAGGGACTGGCATGGAGCGTTGGTCTAAGAATATACAACACTGAAAAGCAAAGTGATATCAGCTGTGTCTGAGCTAACTGCACTACTTTATACTTTTGCTGTTTCATTGTTACTGTGCCATGATAATGATGATTTACAGCAATAATGAAGACTTCTTAATTGTAAAATATCAACAGCATGAGGTATTTGTCCTGATTCTTTCAGTTCATATAGAAAGTAATATTTCAGTAGTCACTGGCTGCCTGTGAAAATGCTATTAAGCAGCTGTGCTCTGCCTGAATAATTACTGTCTAGGAGTTTGTGCTTCCTAATAAAGCCAAGGGAACTGAGAAATGGAGAAATGATGCACTAGGTCACTCCAGATGATGCAGATCAGAGAGATCTGGATGAATAAACCTGTGCAGTGTCTTTATATCAGTGACCAGCCTCAGAATGAGAGAAAAGATGAAATTACCTGTATTGTACCAATGCCCTGAATGAAAACTGAGCTGAAGCTGAGCCAGAAGGGCTGGTACAGAGTCAGAACCAGGACAGGATGCAGCAAACCTTCCCAGCTGGGGCTTCTACCATGCACCAAGCTGAAGGATCAGTCATGGACCAAACGCAGAAGATTTATTTCCAACCTGACATTATTATTTATTATGACTTGAATTAAAACAGCAACCACAGAATGCAGCCAGGACTGGATGCTTGTTGTGCCGAGCTCTGTGCAAACACAGGCAGCCTGCACAGAGCTTAGGCCCTGAGAAATGCAGATTAAACTTGGGGCCTGCTGCCCTACACGTGCAATTACAGCATCATTGGAGGCAGCAATAAAATCCTGAGGAGAAATGGACTCTTTAAGGAAAATCCACGGAGTCAGGACTCCATGGCTTGCACATGGGTGAACATGCTTCAGCTTTAATCACATCAGCCCTTTCCCCCTACCAGCAAATGGCCCCCCTGGCTCTGTTTTAGCCGACCCTATTATTTTTGGCCGTGTCCATAATCCTGGGTGATCAAGCTGCATTAAGCTATGAGTATCCTTGCAGCATCACCTGCTTGCTTTCAAAGAAAACAGCTCTGAGATTCGCAGGGAAGGAAGAAGGCAACGCCGGCAGGTAATCCAGACCTATAAAATCCCTGGATTGTGGTTCCAGCCCGCTTTCCACGCGGTCGCTGCGAGAGGGACCTGAGCGGCGTGGCTGGCGAGAGCCAGCAACCAAAAAGTCCCTCAAGCCTATAAGGTTTATTAAGGTTCTTTTTAAGTCCCTGCCAATAAAAAGGGTCCACACAACCTCTGAGTGAGGCTCCATAAGCTCAGTTTTATGTTCGGATAATTTGGAGCCAAACCGTCACGGAGTTCACATAGCGAAATACCCCACGGAGCATCACAAACTGCGAGGAAAATATATCGAGGAAAGAGAGGACTGATAATTTTATGGTTTTCCTTGAAGTTAAGCAGTAAAATGGACTTTATTTAGCAATTTCCGGGCTTCTGATTGCAATTTTGTTACCAGCGTAACGGTTTTAGATATAATGTTTTGTAAATAGGGAGAAATGTTAGAAGCCAAGGTCCTACAGTGCTTGGATCTGCCGTGGGAAGCAGTACCACACACTCCAGGTTCCCAAAATGGATCAGACCTGGACTGATTTTTGGATCAGACCACTGGGCAGGACATGGCAGCAGCACTCAGCTCTGCTGTGGAAAGCTGAAGGCTGAGCCCAGCATGGTTGGATAGCCCTTGGAAGGGATAATCCTTTAAAGAAACAGGAATAGTTTGACCCAGGTCCAGGGGTGAGCAGCATACGCTTATTTTTGGAGAGTGAAGCATTTCTGATTTGAAATACATTTAAGAGCCGTGGTTTTTACAGGTGAGGTGATCATCACAATCTCCAGGCTCATTTTCTAAACCAGGCTATTAAAATCACTTGTCCCTCAGCCCTCATGCGTGCAAACCTAGGTCCAGAATTCACAAGATAAACCTCCACTATGTTTGCTCCTCACACAATAACTATTTTACACTTGGCATGGCTCATCTTTTAAAAATCTATTTTACGGTGTAATAATTCTCACCCACTTCTCTTTGGGAAGTCATTTATAGAGGGGAAATTAAACATGGCTGGGCACTGGACGGAGTACTGCTGATACATGCAACAGCTCAAAATGTTGAGGGAAGTGGTTATGGATGTGGGAGAAGATGCCATCTTGACCTTGGCGGTTTGTTTATTAGACACTAAATCACAGACATTTCTTCTTCCAGTTCTAGCTGGTCTGAGGACTCAGATATAACCTTAAAAGCCCTTTCTGGGGTTTTGAACAGAATTTAGACCTCATCAGTGCTCAGTACTATTTATGCAGCTTGAATGAGACAAGGGAATGCAGATACCACCATGGGAAAGGAAAAAAAGGTGAAGAAAGTAGAGAAAAAAAAAGGAATATTAATTCCAGCTATTGTATTTCCTTTTCATATGTTGCACTTCCTGGTGCCACAGAGCAGAGAGAATGAGAAAATATCTGATGTCTTTTTACCCACTTTGTTTATGCACCTTGTGCATACCACAGCCAGTAACCATCAAAATCATCCTGCTGACCCCCCTGGAAAGAAGGGCTGTCTCTCGCTGTCAGCAGCGAGGGTAGCACCGGAAATAAGGTGGAAGTGACCAGAGAGTAGGTGGGGAAGGCAAGGGGAAGAGGTCTGGGAGATGGGCAAGTCTGATGGATTGCTGTCAGACCCCCAAGCAGAAGGAGGCAAACAAACCAGCTCTGCTGGCACCTTTCTGCACAGGAATAATTCAGGACATCTGTTTTAAGAGATGGTTGGTGCTTTTCAAATACTAAACAGGCCCTGAATATGCTTTTATCCTGCTTTCCTCTCCTTCCCCAGTGCTATACCGGTTATATGGAAATATATAACAATATATTTATACATGATCTCAGCAAGCTAACATGGCTAAATCACCTCTGTGCATCTTGATCTCCGGCTTAGTCTCCCCTTTCAGAGGCTCAGTGTAAATTAAGGTGCTGGGCTTATTCTTCAGGTCCACATATTCCTGGTGTGTTCCTGCTGCAGAAATAGCTGTGCTCTGTGGGTCGGTGAGGATCCAGCTGAAGGCTGCGAGGGCTGGAGGGAGCAGTGTTGCTTTAGGCTCCCTGCCTGAGGAGTGACATATCAGAAGTAATAAGTCTGAGCCTGAGCTGATGTCTAACAGCATCGGAGAGCAGGCTGGAAAGCTGAACTCCTGCAAAAATGAAAGCAAGGAATTTAACAGCAGTAAAAAAGAGGTTAAGGAAAGAACAAAAAAGGAAAGGAAATAAAAGTGATATGAATGGCTAGAAAAACAGCTACGTCTAAATATTAACCTCTACTGCTGTGTTTTGACACTGGACTGAGTTAATAGAAGTACATGGCTGATATACATTAAGTTGGAAGAAGGTACTTAATTTCAGAAATTATCTGGATCAACTTAACGTGAAAATGTATTAGCAAAAGATATTTTATGTGTGTCCAAATCTGCCAATAGCTTGAAGACATATTCTGCAGGAGGCTAGCAGGAGAAAGTATGTTTTACTGGTGGGATTTTCAGCCAAACTCTATCCTTCTTGGAGCTTCTTATCCCTTTCTTCTCCAAGATACCTTTTTCTCGACCATCAGAGGAGTGGGAGCAGACAGATCTTTTCCCCAGCCTGTAGCTTCTGTCAGCTGCAGGAGCCTCACAGACAGCACTGGCTCGAAGGGTTTTTTCCTCTTAGACCGTTGAATGAGCATCCCCAGAGCACAGGAGCTAAACCGGTGTAAAACTGGTGTGAGAGCAGACCCTGCTTTGGCAGGGGATGAACTCAGTGCTGGCCGATCCTCCTGGGATCCATCCAGAGGCGGAGAAAGCAGATACAGGGCAATCTTCACTCTGTCAAAGTCTTTAGTCTCTAACACTTAGAAGTGGAAAATAGTTTTGGTTCTTTAAAATAAGGATTTTTATCTCCTTTTTGTATTTCGGTATGTCCTTGGGGTTTGCATTCTTCCAGAGGTATCATTTATTTCACAGCAAAGAATCATGGTGAGACAGCCTGGGCTTTAATTTCTGGGAATATCTTTATGGGCTTGTTTTTGTGGCTATATAACAACATTATGTTATCTATCCATCTCTCATTCCACTTCCTGATATACAGAATTATCAGGACTACCCATCAGTCACTCTCGTGTTTTCTAGCCCTCGATGCTATATCAGTTTTTAGGATATTTTTCCAGTGCTACAGCTACGTTGATCTTTGTAATTATTAAAAAATTATACAATATCTTAAAAAAACTCTGTTGAGATGTGTAGCACCATCTGAGGGAACGTAAATTTTAGACTAGAGTTACGTCATTACTGGCTTCCTGAATGTTTGAGTGAAGAAAGGCAGTTAACTAAGATACAATTTTTTTTCAAGAAAAAAAAGCAATCAGAAGAGCAGGACATCTACTTTTGTAGTTATGTACCAACGATCTAGGACTGTGCCCCACCAGTGTTGTCCTCCACAGCCTTTCAAGTACCCAGGCTGTCCAGCTGATTTCTTTCCCTGATTGCATCAGGATTAGTCAGGTTTTCAGAAGCTCACAGGTGTGCTCACCGTGTCAGATGGCCTGAGAGGGGATGGGATACGGGGCTGGGGGAGATGTAGGGGTGAAGGTCACTCAGTAAAAAGAGAAAAGACAGATTTTGAGGGTGATTGTGCATCTCCTGAGCTTCACCTCCACATAGCTGTGCAGGGACCTGCTCAGCGGTGCCACATCACGGTGAAATTGGGCTCTTATTTTACACTTGTTTGCAAGTTAACTAAGGAACAGGAAGGTCGGCTCTGTGCTGGGCAGAGGGCAGGTTTTTCTCTTCCAGATATTTTGCTGTTTGTCCTGTAGGACACCATGGAATGTGTTTTGCACCCTGCTCCATGTGAAGTTCTGTGTGGAGTCAACATCTCAGGTACTGCTCACTCAAGGGTGGGTTTGGGCCGGGGAGTGATTTTGGGCTTTGGCAAAGTGTGCTGCTGCTTTTTTGCTGCCTGCAGTCAAAACTGGGGGTGGGGGTGTTTCCGTCTCCTGGATGTAAGTACATGCTGTAACAGGAGTCTCAAAGTGTCATCCCAGACCTGGTGTCAACAAAATGTTATTTCTCCTGTATTTTGGGCAGAGGCTACAAGAAATGGTTTGATGGTTCCTTGAGAAATACCTACTTTTCTTCCTTTTTTTTTTTTTTTTTCTGTGAAATTTGCACTTATTTAGTATTGTGTCTACTGGTGCTGTTTCCTCTTTTTTTTTTTTTTCCCCAGTGTTGGTTACAAAATCCCAAAGCAATGGGAGGAAGAAGTTTTTTTCCTCTCCTATGTGCTTTTCAGATCATGTTGGAGATTAGCCTGGGGGAACGACAGACCACCCTGTTCCCAGCACAGTCTCCCCATCCACAGCTAAAACTGTGGGAATAGGTGTTGGATGCCACACCTAGTTTCACTTTGTGTTGCAGCCTTCAGTGCCAGCACTTCTGCTGTGTCTCCTTCCAGCCCTGTGATTCTGCCATGTTCTTTGTACTTTCCTTGATGTATAGAAATATTTATAAAAAAAAGGTAAAATTAATTAATTTCTGGCTGCAGGTTCCGATGACCATCAGGCAAAATCCAGTGTGTTTCTTTAGTTCCCTGCTGCCTTGGTCAGTCGTGTGTGAGACGAGAGATGGTTTTAAGGGTGCGCAGGGCCTGCCTTTCTCTTGAACACTCACAGCGTGCTGTGAGAGCTTTGCCTCTTGTATTTGCAGTGATGGAGGTGATTGAATAGCACCATCTCACTCTGGTTTTGGTTAATAAGTAAGAAAAGGTGTGCTAATCCTATAAGGGTGTCTGATAAAACCAGCGGAGTTGTCCCACACAGGCTTTGCTGACCACAGCGAGGGTGAGGGGTGTGTTGGAGGCTGTTGCTCATGAGGAACATCCCCTGGAGAGGGCAGGAATTGCTGAAAGGTCTCTCCAGCTTCTTGCGCTGCCCTCAGTGCTTGGCTGGGAGGATTTCCCGTATCAGTGCTAGTGTTTCCCACATTTATGAGAACCACAGGCTTCCCAAAGCCAGCAGCCACCTCTGCTCCGAGCAATACCAGAAGCAGGAGCCTGCTGATCCGTGCAGAGCGTGCTAGAGCCGCAGAGCGGGAGGTGATAACTTCTGCTCCTGATGCTTTGAGGATATTTTTTTTTCCATGTAGAAGGGACTTTGATGTCCCAGGTGAAAAAGCTGGCCTTTCACCAGGCTGGTGGGTGAAACTGTGTGTCACTGAGGGCTCTAGCATCTTTTAGCTGGCGTATCCATAGCTGGGGGTTCAGCATGTGGCACCCGATTGCTGGACCTGTGAAGTCTGTGCAAAGCCTGTAAGTTAATTTCCGACCAGACTGAGGCATCATTTGCTGTTTAAAAATTGTAAATCTGTGTTTATCCAATGTTAACAGACGTAACATAAATGAGTTCCTGTGCTGTCTGCTGGTCAACCAATGGCACTTGTTTGTAAGTGCTTTATGTTAACAGCTATTTGATGGTGCCCATTAGTTTTTCCTAGGTTAATGTTATATAATAAAGTGAATGCTGGCCAAAAGCAATAGTAATACGATAAACAAAAAAATCCAAATGCTGGGTGAGAAATGTAACGGAGCGAGGGCTGAACTCTGGTGGGAGTTTGGTTTAATCTAAAGGTTAAAAAATGTTATAATTTGGGTTTAAGTAAATTGGCTCTTTAGTCCCAGAGGTCTTGCTCTTGTACTTCTTGTGCCTCCAAAGCTCCCACTAATGCCGATGGGAGTCTTGGGCGCACAAGAAATGCGGGTTCAGGTACTAAAGTTACAGATTGGCTTGGACCAAAACCCCTAATCCAAATACCTCTGGCTTTTGAAAGCGTTTGCCAATTGGATTTGAATCTGGACACAAACATTGTGGCTTGAGCTCATCTGAGCTCACTTACATCTGTGTAAATCTGTAGTATGGCCCTGATCCAGCAAAGCACGTAAATATGTGCTTAATTTGACTTCAAGGGGACTATTGTGCGCTTAAACCTAAGCATGTGTTTAAGTGCTTTGCTGGACTCAAGTCCAAATACATGGGAGTCAATGAAATGACACCAAATTGTGCAGTGTAAGTGAGATCTGAAGTGAACCAAAATGTTTGTATTTCTACCTGGAAATGAACACCCTGTTCACATCCTACGTAGCCTGCATGCACTTTGTGTTTTCATCCATCTGCACATAATGTATTCTTTACAGTAACCTGTCCATTCAGTACAGTAAAAAAAGAAATATACTTTGAATTTTCCTGCTCTATTACTCATATTTCATGAAATGTGCTCTTATGCCAAGTGTCTGTTTATATATATTTATACATGTTGTTTCTTTATTGATATTGGCAAGATACAAGAAGAAAAGAAATATTTTACAGTTAAAAACTTGTAAACAGTTTTATCCCTCATTTAAAACCTTTTTTTAAAGAGTTTACCTGGTGTGGTCAAATTACTTTAACTTGTTCTTGGTTTTGCCAGTCTGACCAACATGAAAAGTATTTGTCAAACATATAGGTTTGTTTTTAGCTGAAAATACACATTTTAAACATGTTTGCAATTAACTGACATGTGAACATGCCCTTACACTCAACTACTAAACGCCACTTTTGTGCTTTAAATCCCACTTTTAGTGATTGCCACGCTACATAAAGCTGTCAATGAATATTTTCACATGAATACATTAATACTGTTAAAAGATCATGTATTACTTGTCGACTGCTGCAGCTCGTTGCAAAGAGAACACAAAAGGGTTAATTGAGCCCAGCCCTGCAAAGGTGGCAGAGGCATAGACTAGAACTGGGAATTAAACCCAAAACAAATACAACGAGAAATAGCCCTCGTGCCTTGGTATGACAACCACAATGCAGACATAAAGAAGTGTAAGCTGCAAATGTCTGCAGGTTATTAATGAGGTAATAGAAGCAAAATTAGGTATCAGCAGGGTTTGGCTCTGTTTGAATAAAACTGAGATCTTTTATCTCAGAATATGCTAGGAAAGACTCATAAGCTGTGATTTGGTGGTCTAGGCTGTGCCTTTCTTGGTTATGGAAGTTGACTCATGCCATTTAAACTCACCAGTGTTTTCCACTCAGGGCAAACAGATGTGGGATCAGACACAGAGAACGGCTGGCAGGGAAAAGGTTTGCATGGCAGTTTATGACGAAAAATGCTTTTGTGTGCTTACTTTTGAATCAAAAGGATATTTTGCACTTCAGCTTTGTTTGTCTAGGGAGAGGATATTATTTTCTTGCAAAGTCAATGTTGGGGAAGCACATAATGGCAGTACTAAAATCCCTCTGTGTCCAGCTGACCCCTGCCCAGGCTGAGACTGGTTCTCTGCTGATTTCAGCAGCTTCCCTTGGGATTCACTTCAGCCTGGATGAGGGCAAAGTATGGTCACACACTCCTGGTCAAGTCCCAGTGTTTGTGCCCTTTAAGAGTAAACTTTTCTCCAAAACAATGGAAAAATGCTCCTTTCTTGACTCTTGGAGAAGTTGACAGCCAGAGATGCAGCTGATACATTGTGTGGAGTGATCTGCTCTGCCCCGATCCCTTCTCAGCCCCACTGTCACTGAAGTAAGTGGCAAAACTCCCATTAACTTTAATGATGCAGGATCGACCCTAAACGGATAAGGTTTGTCTTTAAGAAAAATCACTGAGGGATTCAATTACATCATAAATGTATTCAGTGGTTGTGAAGCGATTCTGGTGTACATACAGCCAAACCCTGAATTCCTTCTCAAGTAAGTGTCTGGGTGAGGATTGATTACAAATCCTGCTCTAAGTTACACCCGTACAACTCCCCCGGAGCTGATGGCATTCCTCCCTGTTTCCCTTGCATGGACAGTGCAGAGGCTGAGCTGTACAGAGCCTGCCACATCCTGCTTCTGCTCCCCTTGGATGGGGGCTGGGAGGGATGGAGCCTGTCCCTGTGGCTCTGCAAAGCTCCTCGTGACCTGGAGCGGCACCTGTGGGGTGGTGGAGGCTGCACCAAGGGCGGTTTTGGCCCCTCAGCCTTTGAAGAGCTCTGGCATGATGTAATCCCAGCCCTGTAAGCTGCTGCGGGACCCTGGGGTTGAGAGATGCCCTATAAATCTCCGTCGCTGGGTTTTGTTACCTGCCCGCTCTGTTACATGACTAATGACTTCAGGTAAAGAATGGGCAGTGGAGAAACAGGTAATTAACAAAAACATCCTTCTGTGTTTTCTGCTCAGCTTCCGTGACTGGCGTTTTCAAAAGCTGGCCAGATATGATTTGTAGCCTCCCTCTTTCACCAACGCAAAGGCAGGGCTGGTTTGAAACCTGGCAATCCCTGAATGCTTCCCCAGTTTCCTGCCCTTGCATTTGATGCAGCCAGGGCCGGTTTGCCAGAGAATCGCTGGTATCCTCCTTGGTGTGACGTTTTCATTCTGCAGTTAGGTTGTTAGGGGTTTTTTATTTTTTTTTTTTTCCTGGAGCTTGGGTTGCTTTAAGAGTGGCCTGGTGCAAGTGCATTAGTGAACTATAAAATATTGCTGCATCCAGCTGCCCTGTCAATAGGTCAAGCTATTTGTCCGATCCAGACAGGGTGTCTCGTTCTCCTGGCAGCATCCCTTGCTTTGGCATGGGAAAACCTGTTTTGTTTAGCACTAGGGAAACAATATGTATAAATAGTAATGCTTGAACCTAAACACTCCCGTTGTCTTTATGCATGGGGTGCTGTGTTACTGGTTATTTTATGATAGATTTCTTTTTTTTTCCCCTCCCCTTCCGAAGGACTTGAGTCCCAGCCTGCAGAATAGCTGCTGTTGAGTGGAAGCATTCCTGCTATTTTCCCCTCAATTCAGAGGAAGCAATGCACTTGTTGTGTTACCTTGGTGAATCGAAAGTGGTTTTCACTTCCCTTAATTAAGCCCGCTTTGGCGCTGGCCCCTCCAAGATGGAGAACACAGCGCACTCAGGAGCGCTGCTGCTGATTTGAATTCCTAAATTCCTCTCCTTGCAAACTTCAAAGGCAAGTATATTGCTCTGTCTAAGAGGCACCAATTATGTAAACCCTGGGCTATTCAGAACGTTCCATAATTATTTATTTTCAGCGAAAGAGGTTTTAACCCAAACTAGACAGAAAACTGGCATTTCTCCAGTTATTAGATTCTATTGAAAAAGGTATTAAACAATGGGCAGGGTAACATGGTAGGTTAGTGTCCCTTCATCTTCCTGACCTGGGCATGTGTCAGAGCTGTACTGAGCTGACCAAAATTACTTTGATTTGATGGCCATTAAAGGTCGGGAGCAGAATGGGATCAGACGCCTCGGCTGCGGCTGAAGCACACAACGTTATATATTGATAGTAATTAAGTTGTTTCATTTAATAAGCACCATCAGATTTAAAGGCATTGTTACAGTATCGGAGCTGTGAGAAGGAGAGAGGCAGCCAGGATATGGGCTGGGAGAGAGAGAGAGAGAGAGAGAGAAAGGGTTCTGGAATGAGTGAAATGTGTCCCTGGAGTAATTTTTTATTTTATAAACTGAATGCAAACCTGATGGAGAACTATGGAAATGAGTAGTCATGCTGGATACATACACACACTCTCTCAATATTCCTATACTGTGGGTAATGAAAAGTGCCTTCAGGGATGGGGTGGCCTTACCATTCATCAGTGCCATAGCCTTAAGTGGGTAATAACTAAGAGCTCCCATATCTAGTGTGTATATAAATTCTAGCTCCTCAGTATATTTGCTGCGGACTGTATTTAATTTATACAATTCCTTAGCTTTAAAGCTGTCAATTGATAACATTCAATCTGTGAGCCTGACTGATAAAACGAAAGGGAAGAAGTACTCTCTAGTGACTGGAGCAGAGGAAGGGTATGGGGGCCAAAGATGCAAGTGGTGCTTCTTCTAGGCTTTGCTCCAAGGCCAAATGACACCCTGTGCCCTTCCTCCCCCTTTATTTTCTCTTTACCCCCTCGGGACACAAGCTGGTCCCTCTGCTTGGCAGGTGTTGGATGTATTTACAGCCGGCAGGCAACCACCTGCCACGAGGATGAAGGTATCTCTCTCACCTCCAACGGTGATGAGAATCTGTCTCTGACCCTTGTTTGGGAGATGCTGACAGTGGTGGCTTCTCTGCCATCCCTGTTCCAGAGATGCCTGCAGGGTTAATCACTGTGTTTGAGAGGGTTGGTGATAGAGCTGCCTGGCTTTTGGAAGGAGCAAAGTAGGAGAGAAGCCCCCAGCACAGCAAAATAAAAGGAGACTGATAACTGAGGGCTCAGCAGGAATTAACTGTGCTGTGGATGCACACGTAGATGTTGAACTTGGGCAGTGTGTGCTCATGCAGGAGTTGACTCTGCCCTCAGACACGGCAGAGATGGGGAATGTGAGTCTCCACGACCGAGTGATGTGTCAGTCACTTGAGCACTATAAAGAGAGCCAAGCTCTCATACTTCAATAAATTTGGAAAGCTGAAGGGAAAATGGCCAGGCAGTTTGGAATTCAGCTTGTGAACCCAATATTGCACATTTTTCACTGCACGAAACAAACTGTTATTAACAGGGCGCTTTGTTCTTGACCCATAATTCAAATGCCCCTGTGTCAGGAAGGGACTGGTCCAGAGCTTGGCGCAGTTTCCCTTCATTGTAAGATGTACTGGTTCCTCCTGACCCCAAGCTGCTGCTGGGCTGCGAAGGCTTCCCAGCACCTGGCTGTCCCACAGGTGGCCTTTCTTGTGGCACAGTGACAACTCCTGCATGGGTGGCTGCAGTCCCTGCTGAGACTCAGCACTGGCAAGGCTCGTGGAGGTGAAACTCTGCAGACACTGGTGATTCCCACTGGCCGTCTCGGTGCTGGTCCTGCTATGAGGCACAGCAGGGCTTTGCATCCTGGTTTGGGCTCTCTGGTCTGGAGAAACCCCATGGTGCTGCTGGGGGGTTTGGCCAAGGCATTGGCCAGAGATGTCCAGTGGGATCCATCTCACAGGGGAAGGGTGCAGCAGAGCAGGTGCTGGTCAAGGCGGATCTTCAGGAGAGCTGGCATTTGTTACACATCTTGCTGATAGAGGGATCATGAGGTTATCCTGGCTTTCAGGGTAATTTCTTCCACTATATGGAACTTTGAGAAATGTCATGCCTTGCATGTGGAAGCTTTTTAAAAGTAATTTAATGTATTGATTGGAAAGGAACAATAATGAGAGTGGACTGGTTGGGCACTTTGTAGATGAGGCACGCAGAGATTTGTTGCTATGAAAGAGTCATGTGGACTTGTGTGTTTGCTGGTTTGTGTGAGAGGAGATCCCAGTTCCCGTGGTGGTCAGTCGGTTCACTGAAGACTATCTTTGCAACCTGGTTTCCAAGATTCACCTGAAACTCCAAGCACTGCCTTGAAATGCAGTTTAATAAAATTCTCTTTAATTCTCAGCTGCTCCACTAAAAGCCACTTGATGCTCAGGCTGCAGTGCTGTAATTTGAAAAAAAGGGAGAGGAGTAACCTATTAGTAGCGCCTGCAGGAGCAGGACAAATATTCTTATGATTGTGTAGGATGGTCTGAATCCAGATGGTGTTTTATAAGTTCAGCTGTAGTTTTAAATGGCTGGAACTTTGATGTTACTGTTGATGGGGCCATGGAGCACAGCTCCCACAAAGTTCTCTGGCTTCAGGCAGCCAAGAGTGGAAATGATTGCGTGAACTGGGAGGTGCCGGATCCGGCCGAGAGAAGTGTGGGACGAGCAGGAAGTGTGGCGTGGGGCAGGCGTCCAGGAAGAGGATGCGAGGAGGAGTGGGCACCACGTTCCTGGAAAGCTGTGAGGTCGTGAGGAAGCGCTCCTGGCTGTGGGTGGACACGGGAGTGGAGGCAGGGTGCTTGTTTTGAGATGCACATCTAAGCAGAGATGTACTGGCCAGGCTAGATTTGGGTTTGCTTTGGGCTCAGATTCAGGAATAAAACATTTTTTTGGCTTAGCACTGCCCCATCCATGCTCCTCACTGGAGACACTGTGTTTCTTTGTGAAATGGAGAAGTTGGCTCTTGTATCCACTGCCTACTTCTACAAAACTCTTATTGCTCCCTGCATCCGTGACCCAGCCTCTCCATTTTTCAATCACGACCGAGCACATTATTTGAGCAAAATAACTCCGCTGGAAGACGGTTCCAGCAAAATCAATAAAATATCATTGAGTAGAGATAAATAAACTTGAAACAGGCATCATAATTAACCTCCTGGGGGGAGGGAGAGCAAAACAATTTAGCAACATATGAACATTTGGCAAAGAGGCTTTCAGCTGGCACCTGCTTGGCCCAAATTCTTTGGATAGGAGAAGAATCTCCTAAAAAATTACTCGAAATGGCCCAAATTGCAGTTCAGAGCTTGCAACAGCCCAAGATAGGAAACGAAAAGAGGCAACGTTTGCCAAAGAAGGGCTGCAAGGTCTTGGAGAGCCGTGATGGAAATAAACCTGTTGAAAGCTAAACAAAACCACGCATCCCCAGTACAAAAGAAGGAAGGAAGGTGATCACCGCTAAACTGGTGCGCTCTGTGAAACCCCTCTCCCCTTCTAAGAATACCCTTTCAGTATATGGGTCAGGAAGCAGCTCGGCTTCAGCCTGGATGCCTGGAGAAAAACAAAGCGATTGTTCCTTGGTATGTTAATGTAGCAGGTGCAGTTTTATTTAAACAAGAGGTGGCTATTGTTTTCTGGAAGTGTGGTGATTTACAGGCTCATAGCTTATCCTGGAGGATCAGGGTGTTAAGTCATGTGCGTGTATGTGTGTTTTAGCCCAGGGTGGCCCTTCTCCCGTGTCTGCATCTCTGAGCCAGGAGGAACTTAAAGGGAACGGCGCCTGTAAAGTCAGGGACGTTAAGCCAGGAGAGGCTGGGGTGGAATAGGTAAATTACTGAATATGGGGCTTGGATTTGGAATGAGAGGTGTGGTCTCCAGTGATGGTCTGGGAAGCTTGTGTAGCACCCCAGCTGATCTCAGTGGGATTTGTGTGAGGATTTGTGAAAAGAACCTGGCCTTATAAACACTGCTTTGCCTGGCAAGCCACGGGAGAGAGGAGGAATTACCAAATATCTTCACTCCTGGCAATTACTTCAATGTTGTACCTCCACAGCTGAGGACAAAAGTGTCAAAAATGCAGTATGTGACCTGTCATATCCCCTCTTCGTGTCCTTATTGATTTTGCTTTTGTTGAGCTTCATCCGGAGCAGAGAGACAGCAGGAGAAACCCCTTGTCACATAGCAGAGACACTCAGCTAAGTGGGTTGGAGAATGGTCCACCTGCAGCAGGAAAGCCCATCTGGTTTCTCTTCCATGGAGCTTTGACACCACGGCAAGGGGCTCTTGCTGATGCTCATTGTTGGGGTGGTTCTGTACATTTAATCTGATTTGTGAGCTCTAACAGGTCAAAAGGCTAATGTGAAGCCTATCTTTGGTGGCAATGTGTTTGTGGGGTTTTGTTTTGGCTTCTTTTGGGAGCAGGAGTAAGATAACCCCAGTGCTCTGGGCCAGTGGGGGACCAGTCTTGCTTAACTCCACAGCAGGGTTTTCATCTCAGCTGTACCTTGTATTAATCTCACTGCCTTTGTGCAGAGTGCAGGTATGGATGCAGCCAAGCTCTTCTGCAGCTGCTGGTTATTTATGTGTGTTTGTTTTCCCTCTTCTGCATCGAGAGCATCTTTCCAGAATGGTTGAGTTGTTCTCTGTTCTGTTCTTAGTCCAAAAATTTTAGAGACTGGATAAAATTGTATATTCCAGCCCTGAAAAACCTGCTGTATTACTCCAACCAGAGGGTGAGGGCTTTTTTTTTTTTTTCCTTAATTGGAGAATGTGATAATGTCTATTACAGAGAAGAAGGTCTGGGCTTGACTTTTAAAATTTACCCTTCTCTAGAGTGAGAATAACTTCATTGAGTACATACATTTGTACCAAAGTGGAAGCATTTTAAAGAAACATTTAAATGAAGCCAAAAATTGTGGTTGATCCACTTATACAGATTGTCTTTGTGGGTACTGATGTTCTGGAGCAAAAAACCTCTTGTTTACCCCTCCTTTTAGCACTGGGGTTGAACATGATGCAAGTGTGGTGTTGATAACAACAGATGTGCCCAGCAGTGGGACCTGCCCTGAGCAAGTCGTGGCCAAACGTGTTGGAAAATCCTGGCCAGGTTGCCATGGGGTTAATTTGGGATGCTTTGGAGGTCAGGTGGGATCTCAGCTCCATGTGCCCTGTGCCTGTTGCTCTGAGACCCTGGACCTCCCTCCCAGCCCTGTTCCTCACTTGGCTCGGACTCAGGGACTTTGGAATGGCAGCTTGGTGCTGCACTTTCACTTGTGGTGATTAATATTGCTCTAATATTTGTCTGATGTAGCTCCCACCGCCGGGCAGGGCAGCGCCCTGTTGTGCTGCTCATTGTACGAGCTGTAGTAAATGACTGTCCCTTCCTCCGTGAGATCACGGGCTAAAATTAATTGTGATTTTGACATGCAGGGTACTTTCTGACTAAGGGCTGCTGTTATTATTTTAATTTTTTTTTTTCCATAGAAACAGAACATTTTATTACTTTTGCTGAAGAAATCCATGTTATCAGTTTCCTTTCACGCAACAAAACACCCTCCCATTCTTTAATAAACATTAAAGGCTTGAAGCTTGTTCTGTGCTTTGCATGTAGAAAACACTGCAGAAATGCCAAGTATCCTTATTATTATTTTTCCTCATGGAGCTTCCAATTCACTGAATTCACCAAGCCAAGATAACACCATCTCGGAGGGCCAGAGCTGTGACAAATTTACAGTCTGGGAGCTTATGTCTTTCCAGGCAATTGTCTTCAAACAGACAGTGCATTTCTGCATGTCGGAGTCTCAGAGCTGGAGTTTCTTCTGAGAAATGGTCGAGTCTGCCACCACTGAACCCCTGAGTGACAGCAAGTGCTTTTCGGCTTCTGTTGTGATTTTTTTTTTT
>VXBT01009025.1:1087221-1097864 GCA_013400235.1 Oriolus oriolus
TTTTTAAGAAGGGTTGGCAGCCTGAGCTATTCTCAAGGATTTGGAAAAGAGCCACAAACAGGAATTATTGAACAATTGCTCTGTGAAACTTAAGATAACAGTTTGTTCCACCACAGTGGAATTGCTTTGTGGTAGAAGGAAATTATCTTTTTAGCTCTTGATTAACATTATGTGAGAAAAATAAAATTAAAGCCTGATTGTATCTGTGGTTGAATGGAATGTGTGTTCGTGCGAGGGGAAGAGGGGACAGATGTTTGTGGGTGACACATACGGAGATGAATGTTTGTGACACCTCAGATTGTAGGTGATTCACAGATTAGGAATGTTTTTAATGTTCGGAAAATTCCTTATTCCTTCTTTATTGTCAGATTAATGCTCACCCTGTGCTCAATGTTAGAGCAAATACTAGATCATTAATGAGAGTAAGCACATCATTTGGAGGTTGGAAAGCGTCTTTTCTTTTGGTCAAATTGCTATTCTTGCTGTTATGAGTTTTGGTGCTTTTGGTTGGTTCACTGAAGCAAACAATAACTTGCATCTCCATAGTTACTCTATAAAATAGTACACTTGGCCATGAGTTTATCACACATGCTTATTAAAAGTAAATAATATTACTTGAGAGCCCAAGTACATTTTTAACATACCAATCCAGCTGCCTTGGAAGTCAGTGGGAGATTTTCTCCTGTTGGGGAAGCAGATGCTGAGGAGAAGGCATCAGAGGCAGGGCCAGTGTTTGGGGCATTGATGGAAGAGGGCTGCACCTGCAGAGCAAACTCATTATGTGAGTGCAGGATTTTGGTTCAGCAATCAGATCTCTCACACATTCAACTGGGGGAAATGCACTGAGGGGTGCTCCAAAATGGCCATATTCAGGTTTTTTTCATTAAAACCCCATGAGCATAGGTAGGAGTTGCCCTTTTACATTGAGGGAATGGCTGCTTGGAATGGATGCTCTGAAGGAGTGAAGCCCAGGCACGTGCAGGAAGGTGATTTGTGTAGTGCACGTGGGGTTTTTAAGGAATTGTGGCTCCCGAAGCCCTGGAGCTCGGCTCTGCAGTCCCATCTGCCCGGCTTCCTGCCTGCCCCGGGAGCCTCCCGCTCCCCCACAGCGGCAGCTCTGACACCCTGCGATTCAGAGGGAAGCTCTGAGGATGCCGAGTTCCAAACATGAACTTTCTGAGCAGGCCAAATTTCTGCTGTGATCTCCCAGCTCAGTGCCTGTGCTTATCTGTGTTTGCAAGACACGCTGGGAGATCAAAATATGCCCCTTTTGAGGCGATAGGAAAGAGACAAGATGCTTCTTTAATCATGTCTGATAAATTCTCACTTGTAATGAGAGCCCTAATTAAGGGAAATTACCTATTGGAAAAGAGTTAAAAGGGGCCCCGTACTCCTTCCAGCAAACTTAAAGACAAAAGGAAGTTTCTAACAATGGGTCACTGGAGATGCATTTCCGCCCAGCTTTAAAAAACAAGGTACTGTCTAGCTGATGAGCGGTGAAGGCGAGCAACGAGGCTTTGATGAGCCTTCTCCTGCTTCCTGATATTGTGACCCTCTTAACAAACACTGCAGACGAAAATCAGCATGCCTTCGGTATGCTGTAAGTGCAGGCAGGCTATCTGAAGAGATGCCTCCCTCGCAGGATATGGTTTAAATCCTGTTTTGAATAAGGTTTACATCCTTGTCACTGAAATAATATTTTTGTACCGTAAAAATCAATGTGAAGAGATGGGCGGACAGGTCCCCCAATATGTAAACAACCTATCTTTGATGTCACTTCTTACTGACTTTTTTTCTTGTCCCAAGGAATACCCAAGAGTTTAGCTGTTTAATTTTACTTTTATGTATCTGTTTATGATGCCAGAAGGTGTGCACTGTTATCGACTCCAAAACCCCAGGATGGGAGGTGCATGATCTGGGTTCTGTTTTGCCCTTATTGCTCTGAAATCAGCACTTTTGCTTCCACTTGGGTGGTTGGGGAAGTTCTGGTTTTCTAGTCAGCTCTGTGATTAGAATAAAAACAAGAGGGATTCTCTCTGGGTGCAGGGGGGAAAAAGAAATAAGAGTCTCTAGGTCCAAGAGTTTTGGTCCCTGTGATCATCTGGAATGAGCTTTCCACGTATCATTAATTTCTCCTCGATGGCGCATGCTGGAGTGAGCTGAATGTGGTGCTCCAGACATACTTTACATACTGATCTCTCCTTGGGCTGCTTTGCAGTCTGATCTCAGTGTGTCTTGCAGGGAGCATCGGTGAGAAGCAACATATCTACTCTCCTTCTAGTGCACAAATTTCAAATCCTGTTTGCAGCAAAGCAACAGAAAGCTGAATGTGCAGTAAAAATCTGAGGGTTTGCTTACGAGTACAGTGAGTCGTAGTTCCAGTATCAGATGTTGGCGCCTGGAGTTGGATGAACATGAGCAGTTTGCAATCCTTCTGTCAGGACTGCTGCATTCAGCATGCAGAGCTCTACGTTCCATCTCCGAGCCCTGAAAACATTTAAATTGACATCCAAATTTTTCAGCCTGCATCCGTTATTAATATAAAGAGCATCATCGATCAAACTGTAACTTTGTTCTATGTTATACTGTACTTGTTTATTTTTTCTTTCTGTGAAGCAAATCATCAGCAATTTTCCCCATCAGTAAGATTTTTTTGTTTCACAAAACCACAACCACAACCAGCGGTGGCTTGAGTCATGTTATTTCTTTATTGTTAGGTATTTGTAATGTATTTTTATTACTCGTGATATGAATGTGGCTTAGGCGTGTTTAACCACCTCATTCACTTCCCAACACCTCTGTGGGATGGGTGTTGCTATTAGCTCTTGTAAAATAAGAGTAAATGGGGTAGCACATAAATGAAACTATTTTCCTAGAGATCATGGAGGAACACGGGGGGCTGAAATGGGGATACAGAATGCGGTTTGGCCAGTCCCTGTCTTAACCACGAGCTCCTCTGAGCTCTCTGGAGTGAAACGTGTGGAGGGGTTGGAGCCGTGGGGAGGGATGGGGCACGGGCACTGCTCCAGCTTGGAGCTCCTCAAGTGGTTTGCATTGGCATGCCAGGAGCTTTGGAAGGACACTGGCCTTTCAAATTAATAGCACACTTGAGGATTTTCCAGGTACTGCTAGAAAATTACGTGAGCACACTCCCAAACATAAAACCAGATGTGCTGGGTCAGACCACAGGTCCCTCTGGCCCAGCAGCTCGTCTCCTGCAGTGGGTGGCCAGAGCAGGGCATAAGGTCGGGAGACGTGAGTCATGGGATGTCCCAGAAAACTCTCCTGTATTTGGCACTGACACCTCCCTGGTGAGGGGGTGATAACTGCACACGCTGACTCGTCACCAGGAAACTGCTCTGCAGGCTTAGATGTTTGTGCAGCTTTGGGAGCAGTTCAGTTGAGTTCCAGATACCTTCTGAAAACATTTGGCTGTTCCATGATTTGCTGGCATTGGGGTCTGGGTTTTAATCGAAGCGTGGAGGAGTGAGCTGGGTGGAGTGCTGGCTGTGTTTGTGGACTGGGAGATGGTGAGCTTTGCTGACCCAGAGCCCTGCCTCTGGTTTGTGACGTGCATATGTGACATCTCACCTGCTGAGCTGTATCTGAATTACCCCTGGAGTTGGCCCAGATCAAGCAAAATCCCCATAAATGTGCTATTGAACAAATTCTCCTGAAACTTAGGTGTTGGTGACACTGGCAAACCCCATGAGCACAGGTTGATGGTGTCACAGTGTCCTAATTTCATTTGATGTAATCCAGCCAGGGGCTGTTTGGGGTGCAGTCCTGCTGGCATCCTGTGCAGGCTTATTTCTAATGGCCTGGAAATCCATTGCCTCCCAGCAGGCAGAGCTGAGGGGCAACAAATGCTGCGGCCACCCTGGTGGTACCTACACCTTTGCTGCTTTTTGGAGATCACCTCACCCCTGCCTTCTGGCACCTGGAGCGTGATGGTGCTTGTGATGGTCCCATCTTACTGATTGCTAAAATGGGAGAAGCATCACAGGCAGTTATTGGTCCTTGCTCTGCTTGTATTTAGTAGTAATAATAATAATAATAAAAAATTAAATACTTTGCTTTTTCAGACCTACTGTCTGTACAGGGGAGGAGTCTGCTGCATACATGGAAATGTGAGAATGTGTGAGCAATGTGTATTTAGATGGACTTTTGGTCTAATTTGAAAATTGGTTTGTTTTATACTGGCTTCAGTTGTAAAAAGGAATGATTAACCCAAACAGGAGCGCCCGCGTTACTCACCTTTAATTATGTTTGCAATACATCATGGTGATATGGGGGAGCAGAAAGCCTTTCTGCATCCAGCACATTTGCCTCGTAGCATATGGTCCTATGAAAACTGTTTTGATTCAGAGCCCCCAGTAGCATATGGTGAAAAATCTGCCCCTGAAGTCAAATTGAAAGTAGAGGCTGGTCCCAGGCCCCAGAGGACCCCATGTCTCCTGCCAGCCGGCAGGACCGGAGTCGGAGTATGTGTCACTGTTTCAGTCATCACGAAGATTTTATATTTGGTTTGGGAGGCTGGTGCATGAGGTTCTGGATGTAAAAGTCAGAAGAGATATGGTTCCTGTAATGTCTGCAGAGATCCTTGCGTCGATAAGGTCAGCAGCAAGTTAATAGATTTTTATCTTCTCATCACATGAACTTAATATAGTGCAACTGTTGGAGGGGAGGGGAGAAACCTTCCTGCCATTATTTTCTGATGTGTTTCAGGGGGTTTGAAAAGACAGTGTGTGCCTTAAAAGCCCCTCTTTGCTTAAAATGAAAATCAATAGTTCAAAATTATGAGTAAAAATATTTAAATATTTTTGAAGGCTAAACATTGTGTAGTAACACAGCTAAAACTAATTAGAGCTGGGTGAAGAGGGATGTGTTTCTCCATGGCAGTGATGGAATGGATGAGAAGGGGGATGGAGATTTCCTATTCCGTGCTCCCAACAGCGTCAGACTGAGTTTACTTAAACGATGCCAAAGCAACACTCAGCTCTGTGCTCCTGCCATGGAGTGACGCAGAAGCAGAACCAGAGGCTTTACACTATAAAAATAACCATAAATGCTACTCCACGTTGCTCCTAAATCAATGAACCTATGGGAATGAAGACCCTGAATGAGCCCTGGGGTCCTCACAAAAGCTTTGATAAAGGGGGTGAACAGTGCTGATAAATGTGGGTGCTGCTGCCAAGCTGGACTGAAGAGGAACCAGAAGCAGGAACAACAAGATGGGGAGGCAGAAAGATGCTCCATGGCCATAAATACCTGTCATCACCAAAATGTGGTGTTGCTCACAGTGCAGTCACTGTGGTGGAGGAGAGATTCTGTGGTGGCTGGGGAGGGGGCTGCTCCTGCACCAGCAATGGAAACCTGGGGCTGAAATACGGCATCTCTGTCGGGGCAGAATCCATGGAGGGACACCGTCGGGTCACGCTGACTAGTAGGGCTCAGCGATCAAACGTGTCACACCTGTCTTGGCCACGGGTGCAGGTGTTCTAGGTCAGCTCTCGCTGTGGTTATCAATCGCTGACAGTTGACAGTTTAATTTTACACCACAAGTACCTCATTACTTGTGTAGGCACTTGAAGAACATGTGGGCACTGGGTTGGATCAGTGATCAATGACAAAGGTTGCGCAGGGTGCAAGTGGTAGCAGTAAAAGTGAAGGTCTCCGTGCATGAGTTGGCAGTGGTGGGGATACATGACAAGGGGAGTTTAGCTGACAAACAGTCTGTCAGGGCTGGAAGAATGGAGGCTCGCCGGAGAGCTGGCGCTCCATTATAAAATACAGCTCGCCATTTAAAAGAAGAGAGGGGGGGAAAAAAGAAAGATAAAAAAAAGGCTCTTGCTTTGAAAAACTGTTTAAACAAATTTAATGCATGTGAAGGACTGTAAATTTTTATTCTACAAGCATTTATTTCATGACATGGAAGCATCCAGGTGTTGAGGAATTTTGTATTAAAGGGAAGCGGAGGTGCTGTTTCATCGATGTACACACATGTGGTGCTGCTGGTTTAGGTTGCCCAGTGGGTACAGATTTGGGATGTTCGATACGTAACCAAACCTTTCCACATGAGATTCCTCCTCTCTGTGTATTGATAAGACGATTTACAGCTAAATCTGTTGTAACAGATTTCTTCTGCCACAGCAGGGAAAAATTTGTTTCAACGCACTTAAAAATGTTGTTTTAATCAATCCTATCCAACTTTCTCTTTTGCCGCTCGTTTTCCTTTGCGGAGTTTCTGAAATTCTTCTCTATGTCGAACCTACCCGGTGGGTTTTGTCACTGGGGTGACGACGGAAAGAAAGAGACATATGGCACTAGTTTCATAGAGCCGTGGATCTTGCACGAGGATGTAAATCTTGTTTGCTTGAGAAACCGCACTGAAAGACACTTTGCTCGAGGTATAACGTAGCTGCATTATTGAGTGCACCTTATAATAATTGATATGGTGGGAACGGTATTAATGGAAATAATGGGAATTTCACCCAAACCGTAGTAAATAAGGAAAAGACTAATAGTCTTTGCCCTCCGCTGAATTGAACACGTCTTAAAGAAAGATTCTTGATTATGTCTCGAGTGCTGATTAGGTGTAGGCTAACTTTGATCATATCACCTACGGTTCTCACCGAAAGGACACGTGCGGCGCGAGTTGCAGTTTTAGAAATTGTTAAAATGATTGAATAAGCAGCTCGCAAAACACACGGCTCTGAAAAATGAGATGCACGGTCTGTGTTGGTGTTTTGTATTGATTTAGTAGCAGTGCTGGGAAGCCCTCGCGGTGCTCAGTGTGCAGGCAAAGAGGTCCCTCTCCCACTGCTCCCCTACAGAGCCAAAGCCACAATTGTCTTTGGTCTTTTTTAGTCCCAAGGTATGTTCAGTCTGTAGTAGATGACAGTGGAAATGAATCAACCTCGTGTTAAGGATGGAAAAAACTTTTTTATAAATGATAACAAAGAACCTTAAAGTCAAAACTGGGATTCAGATACCCCTGAAATATTAGTTAACTTTCAAGTCAAATCTGGATTTCTGCAGAGTCTGGCGGTATTATGGTCTTTTTTTTTTTCTTATTCTGTGATCTCTAATATTTATTTTAACTTTATGTGGTAGAGAAGGAAGTTTTGGAGATACGTTGTTAATGCATCTAGTGACGAAATGATCTTTATAAAATATTTGTGATATAGTCTCACAGCCATCAGAATGGTGATCCTGATTTCAGCTCCGTATTAGTCTGTCAGTGTTCAAATATGCAATTAAGATTATTTAAATTATTTTTTCTATTACTGTGCACAAGTTACATTAAGAAATTTCTTTGCCATGTCCATTTTCTTTTCAGTGAAAATAACCTCCTATAAAATTTGGAACAGGGCCATCCATGATAAAAGATCACATCTGATGGATAAATACAGTACATTTTTGTGGCCTGGTAGGTATAGTAATTATCAGTAATCAGATGTCTTGTTGGGACTAGACTGACTGTAAATGCGATTACTTGAAAAGGAATATTCAAGGCAACATGAAAGCAAGTCTCTGGCTTATAAACCAAAAATGCTGTGTTGGATCCTGATGTTGACTTGAACAATCCCATCAACTGTAGTGGGATGAAGAATGGCCCATAGGGCTGTCTTCGTATGGTATCTTGCCAAACACATTTTAAATTGTCTTGAAATCAATAGATCCATGAACCCTCTTGCTGTGTATAGATCTATATATCTAACCAGCCACATGTTGGAGGAGGAGAGGAACAAGCCAGTTGTGGGTGTGCTGAACCATTGAAATGCTGTGGCACCACAGACGTGAGAGTGGGAAGGAAATGTGGGCAATGGCAGGAGAACAAGGGGAGGTGGGAGAGATGGACAGACTTTTCTGTCCCTGGTTAAAGGTTAATATTTCAAGGATCTGATGGGATACAAACACCTGGAAGGGTTGTGGTGGGGAAATGAAAGAAAAAAATACCTTGAGAGATGGAGGAAATTCTGTGCTCTGAGGAGCAGTAGTTTGGATCACTATTAGGCCAAGTTAGAGAAATGAACTCTGGAGCAGTAGTGGAGAGGAGCACACCAGCAGAGGGGAAAGAAGCAAACGAAGGGGAAGTAACTGAATTCAAATAGTAGTGATAGTACAAAGGTCTTTTCTTACAAAACTTTGGAAAACCAAGAATTTTCTGACTTGTGGGTCCAGCTTGCACCAGATAGGTATTGAGGGAGCACGCAGCAAGATTGCTACTGTATAAAGGAAGGGCAAACTTTGCCAGAAATATCCAGTACCAGGAAATATCTAGCAGAAAAGAAATAGCCAGCACCTGTGGTGATCTCCAGTCTGTGCAATGCCTCTGCTTTCACTGAGGTTTCACAGTCAGTGGAGTCAGGGAAACAACCACCTTGAGTTTTTAAGGAATTGTTGGGCCATGTGTTTCCCCTGGCGACACTGGTGCAAATCCAGGGCAACCCCACCAAAGCTGGAGATTGCTCTGGCTTTCTGCCGGGTACAGGCACTTGGGTTTGGCCAATGGAGGTCACTTCCACGAGTGTGACCTCACTGCAGTTGGTGCTGCTCTACACTTGAGGTGATTGAGTGAAGAAGTTGGCTCAGTTGCTGCTGAGGAAACACAGTGTTCGCGTTTCTAAGTGTTACTTTAAATATAGGGGATTTTCTTTTCACACTTGTTATTCAGAGCTAAAAAGGGGCTGGTCTTTTCTAGCTAAATCGTTTCTTTATGGTTTGCTTCTTTTTGTACCTCCTTTCTCCTTTACCACAAACCATCTACTTCTACATTTCCTAAAAGCTTTTTGGATTTTACAGGAATAAATTCTGTGCTCTCTTGCAAGTAGGTTTAGCTTTGTTGCCCGCTAAGCAGCAGTCCCCATTGTCACTAGCTGAGAAATGAGTCCAGTGCATTCAAATTTCATATAATACATGGCCACGATAGGGAGGGACAAGTGGCCCCCCTTCTTCCCCCCACCTGCTTGGTGGGTTCTTCTCTTTTGGTTTCTTTTCTGCTGGCTCTCTCTGCCTCACTGCTGGGTGAGGCGCATCCCTGTGTTACACTGCTCTTAAGATGGAGAGATTTAAAATTTTTGAACCACTGAGTTTTTTAAGAAAAGGTTTTGAATTGAAGAGTTTCCAGCAGTACTGATGGGGCAAAACTCATCCCCTTCGTCCACGAGCTTCCCTTGATGAAGGAGCATTGGGGAGAGTGCTTGGGTTATTTAAAAGAATATTTTCCCAATGTTTTTAGGGCAAAATACATTCATCTTTACATAAGACTAAATAATTGGGGGTGAGTGGCTGCCTGTCTCCGTGTTGCAGCAGGGATGCTGGGTGTGGCTGCCCCTGCTCAGCGCTCATCCCTCTTGCTGCATCCTGGAGCCAGAGGCTGTGGAAGCTGAGGAGCATGGGCTGTCAAAGGGAGAGATGGGACACAAATCAAGGCACATGTAAGGCTTTCCTCTGCTCTTATTCAGATTATTTGCAGCTTTTTTTGCTGATTTGCATGAAAGCAGAGCTGTGGCTTTATTAAACACTGCTGTAATGAGTTTAGCACAGCTCAGGCACGTCATCTGCTGCCATCTCCTCCATGCAGGGAGAGGGTGGCAGTGTGAGAATGAAAAATGTGATCAGGATGCTTTTCATATGAATGGATAGTGCAGACAGGATGCTCTGGGGAACCTGGGGGGGCAGGCAGGGAAATCTGGGACTAGGTGCTGTGCAAAGCAAACTCTGCCTGATTTGAAAGATGGAGCTGTTATGCCGCAATGTTACCAGTGGGAAAGGATGAGCAGGTGGGAGAAGAATGACAAACACCCACACTTTGATTCTGGAGCATTGTGGTGGTTGGGCACAAGGAGTTTGCTGTTTGTTGGTTTGTTCTTGCCTTGCTGCTCAGATCACAAGCCACATGCTTTGCGTGAGGGGGAGCTGCAAAGACTGCACCTTGCTAAAGTCCTGTGAGTCTGCCAAACACAAGAATAAATACACTGTCTATCCCAAAATACAAAGACGATGCCGGAAAGCCGGGTAGGATTGGGCATGGGGCAGGTGAGGAGGTGACAGCTCAGGCCCATGACAGGATGTTGCAATGGGAGCTGCAGATCGTCACCCTTTTCGCTAGCATGTTAACACTGCTAACATTCAGCCAGACTGCAGAAAAAGGTTTAAAAAAATGCGTTTTATTTTCTTTTGTGGGTGAATGAGCCACAAGCCCCTGTGGGGGAGGCACAGTGCACTGCCCTGGGATGCTCGACTCTCTGCAGGGGATGGGATGGGATGGAGGGAAGCACCGGGCGATGCTCTGGCCCACACCAGGAGCGCATCCGCCCTGGTGCTGCTCCTATGCTCCCCATATTTGGTGGTCTTTAATTTGGCATTACATACTCGGGGCTTGTCTGCAGCTCGTATGATTCAAAGTTCTCCATGGGGTCTAATGTACAAGGCCTGGCCTGTTTTCATTAGGTTTCCTGAGCTCTCCTCCCTTCTCCCCAGTGTTGCCACACAAAGACACTTTTGTCAGGCGATGTTGGACTCTCCTCAAAATCCAAGCACTTTCAGGAAAGGACTTGGAAGTCTATCTTCTCAGTTTCCATATCCCTTTGCCCTCTGCTCTGGCATTTGGTTTGATTGGTTGTAGAGTTGTCCTT
>VXBT01009025.1:1097901-1117473 GCA_013400235.1 Oriolus oriolus
CCCCCACTTCTTTTTGTTGATCTGTCTGCTCTGGAGCCTATCTTGCAAAGAAGAAAGTGTATTGCAAGTCGTGCAAGCCAGCTCTCTGAATTATTGCACATTTTAAAGTATTAACTCCTTCAGTCCTCGGCTGGTTTAAGTGCTAGGACCAAAATCATGATAGGAATGTTAAAGGAGTATTATTATATTTTATGTTCACTGCCACAAGTTTAGTAAGAAATTTAATCCTCCCTCTCTTGCTCACATTCTCTTTCTCTCTGCCTCTTGAAAAAAAAAAAAAGAAAAAAAAAAGGAGGAAAACTGGCACCAAACTTCCATTTGACTTGGCAACTTTTTCACTAATGTGATTTGATATGCTTTACTAGAAAGGGTAACACGCTAATGTTTCAGAAGAAGCCGATTTTCTATTAGTGAAAGTATGGTATATAAAAGATCAGGCATTGCTATTAAACTCTTCAATCAATGAATTTATGGCCTGTTCTAAGTGGTAATGATATAATGGAATGCAATCATTTAATATTGGAAAATATGTTTGGTTTGACGTTTTGGGGATTCCAGGAAATACTGCTATTTATATAGCTGCATCTGTGCAAAAATTAAAAACAGGGAAAAAAAGAGGATTATAAAAGGAAACCCAGCCAAATTGTTTGAAATCAATCTATCCAAGATGCTTTCATAATGCATTATATGAAAATCATGTTTGCTGTTTTCATGTATCTGTTTCCTCAGACTATGCATCATGATTTATGCACCCCAAGTACCGATACTGTGAGTAGAGTGGTGGGTACTAATTTGTTTCACGCATTTCTAAGCCAGTTTGTAGATTACTTTTTCAGGGGCAGAGGTGGAAATAGTATTTCTGCCTATGGGATATAATTATATTACGATTCCTACAGAAGAGGACCAGGTACAGCCCCAATGTTTCAATTAATAATGCACTGTCAGCTCTGAAGGATGATTTGAAACTGTATTGGATCAAAGATTAGCAGCATCAGACAGGACTGCTGCTCTCTCTGCTTTTTCTTTTTTCCTCTTCTTTTTTTTTTTAATGTGCCTGATCAACTCTCTGCATTTTTTGGAGAATAATATTTTGCTTGAAAGTAAAATATTACATTCTTGCAAGCCTGATTAGGTTACTTTTAGGGGCGGGAGTTGGTTCCTTGCCGTATATGAGCAGATGTTAAGTTCCTTCCATTATATTTTAACATCTAACATCTTGCATATACCTTTTAATTGTTAATGCGGTCAGGCAATAAATTCACTGTCTACGGGGAACTAAGAATAATTTTCCAAATTTCATTCTCTCTAGCCAGTTGCTAGGAAATGAAGTGCTTTGGTTAATAATGTATTTAAGATATTTGCAAGATCTCCGTTTAATATTTGTTCTGTATTTACATGAAATCCTCACCAAAAGAAAAAGCGTAATTAAAATACATTTAGTTTTTGGTAGCGTTTAGCACTGGCTTGAAACGTACTACTAAAAATTATGAAATCATTTTGCAGACGAATAGGAAAATATTATTTGAAATCTGACAAGGCTTATTTGAAATAATGCTTACTTTAAAAAATAACTCCTTTTAGGTCTTACAATTCTACACTTCTCACTGAAAAATAGTTTCCCAGTAGCATACATATCCTATATCAATGTAACTAAATTTATATTGTTATAAATTTTTGAGGTTGGATTCTTGAGTTTTGAAATTAAATAACCACAGTTAACTGTATTAAATGTAGACTTGAATTTGATCGAAAATAAGTAAAGCACTTATGACAACCTCTGTAAATGCTTAAATACTTTAGTTGTGTTTGTGAGCATTAAATTGTATTATAAGGAGCCAACACTGAGTGTACAAGCTCCTGTGGGACAGCTTGGACTTTTGGGAGGTTAAAAAATCGTGCATTAATGAAATTCTGCAAGTTTTTTATTTAATAGATAGTGCTTTTCAGGGTATGCAAAATAATTGGTAGTGGAATGCTATATGCATCTTTACACTCACACCACATAATGTATATAATTACTTGGAGAAACTGCTTAACTTTAATGGGGCGTTTCTTGATCATATAATAGGAAAACGAACAGGCTTTAATTAAGATTTATGAAGCAGAGAGGTAATATATTCTGCTAAATTAGGTAACTATTGGTGGGTAGTGTATTTTTAAGCAATTAAAGGCCTGATCCTGCAGCTCTTCTGCTGTGTAAGCCGTCGTCAGCTCATGCAAGGAGTCCTGCTGCCACGTGAGGGAGGGTTTTGGGAATGGGGCTGGATCTCGCCCGTGTGTTTTACAGTCCCTAAGGCATAGCAGAAAAGAGCTGTGGATATATGCCGGGTTTATTCCTGGTTTTGGGCCCAGCTTCGAGTAGTTTTTCCTACTCCGAGTACTCGGCATGGAGCAATCACCAGAACGAAGCGCTTGGCATTGCCCTTGGCGGCTCGTGTGAGTGGTGGATCAGCTCCAAGGAGGTCTCATCACTGGAGGGAAGTGCAAGCAAGGCTGTTTGGGGATAAGCTGGAGTGAGGAGCAAGCAGGGAATTGCTTCCATCTGGAAAACCGTCCATCAGAAGAGATGTGCAAGGGGCTCTTGGAAAGGCTATGCTGGGTGGTGGGGCAGCGTATGGGGTGCGCTGCTGGTCGTGTGCTGGAGAACCCCACAGATATGTGCAGAAAATGGTACTGGGCCACAATCTTTTGAATTTCCCTGGTGCAGACTTCCATTCTGTTTTTTCATGAGTTGTATGATGAACTTTATTTTTGTTCTCATTAAACCACGGGTGAATGTGTGTCTCAGGTCTGATCATGGCCAGTCTCTGCGTTCCTGCTGCACTCTTGCACGTCTGTAAAACTGGAGGAAGAATGCCAGCCGTGCATAGTCCTTTATTTCAAAAAACCTTCTCATTTTTAAACCATACCTGTTCACAACCAATCTTCTCTAAATAGTAAATTTCCACCCAAGCACACCTGAGCAGAAGTCTCTGCTTTTCTGAATTACAAGCACCTGACTGAGAGATCTTGTGAACTGAACATGAGGAACATCTGAATTACTGAGGGATTGATTTATTGTTTAAAAGTGGACCAGACACTTTAATGCAGTTTAATGCCTGGTAGAAATTAAAATTTCCACTCCACAGAAATCTTTAGAAAGCTTCTTTATAATTGCAAAATGGGGAAACTTGACCAAGACCATGGATTGGCCGCTTTTTCTGCTGGGCTGTGAACTCTTTTTTGGTTTTTCTTATGCAAGTGCCTTTTGAACCCAGTGTTAGCTGTGTTACTTGGAAGTTGCTTGGACTACCAAGAATGAATTTGTCTTATGGTGGGGTTTAGTTTGTTTTGTTTTCCCTGTGCTCAGACTAGTTCCCCATTTAAACTGGAGGAACTTGCGCTATCTGAACTAAGTAGAAACAGAACTGCTAAGGAAATAAGTGGTCCTTGAGCTCTAGGATGTGGGAGGAATTGAATACATTTGGTATCCCTCAAATGTATTCAGTTCCTCTGCGTTGCTGCCCTATGTCTTGCCCCAGATCCTCAGCTCAGTTCTTGTTGCTTCCCTGGTGTTCATTGTGCCTTTGATGAAAGGAAGAAACCTCCCAAATTTTCACGTTGGCTGCAAGTGTCAGCTGGCGACACCTCCCAGCCCAAACCTTTATAGGGAAAGCACCCGGAGCAACCCCAACTTTCATTTAAAATACAGTAAATTTCCAGCACCACTTGTAGAAAAGCAGCACTTGAAAATATTGCCTGGAGCACCAAGCCCAGTACCTCATTAAACAAAAACTATCTCATGGTTTTTCAGGTTCCCCCTTCTCCTAATTCATGACTTTTGTATCCTGCATGTTGGCAGTGTGCGGTTCTGGGGTCGGTCAGAGACACTGGCCCCAAACTCAGCCCGTCAGTGCCCGTGCTTTCTCCGCATGCCACGCTTGAAGGCTCACATATCATCCAGGCCATATTTCTAATGAATCTGGCTTGGGAAAAATATGAGCACTAAACAGAAGAGTAGGGCCGTGGGAAGTACATTTTTAAAAGTACACCCAACCAGATAAATAGACTTTTTAAACCCAAAATAAACAGATAGAGAAAACTCACTTAGGCAAAGGATGCATAAATTATCTTTACCCTGAGGATGCAGTAAGTTATTCCCTCTTTACATTCAAAACCTCTGTTTTCCAAGTCCGTATTTCATGTCTAATCACTAAGAATGCCCTCTTTGACTTCACCCGTGCCTGCAATCATGCCCTTTCCTGAGAAGGGCCCATTTGTCATGTGGGGAAAGAGGGTTTAATTAAGTAGGGAAAATGTACCTAAGGTGGAAACCAAGCTCTGGCCATGTTTCCATAGCAAATACATGAAAAAACATGTATAGATGAACCTAAACTTTTTTTTGTCGTGAAAAGACATTTTTTGGTTCCCCACTTTACTCTTCACAACCCAAAGAGCTTCTGGGTAAGAGGGATGGGAGTCCTACATAAAAGAACAAGGGTGGAATGTGCATTTATCCCCCTCAAAAAATACATTTTCAAATTTACTTTTTTTCCCCCTCCATTTCCCTTTTTCCTCTGGGAACCCAGCAAATGTCTCTGTTTTGTGCTCCAAAGAGAGTCAAGGTTTCAACAGGGAGGGGTCAAGAAAAAAAGGCAATTTGCCAATCCCATGCTAAATTTCCAAGTATTCCTTTAAAACAAAATAAAAAAAATTGAGAGAAACAAAGGGGGAAACTATCAAAGGAAAGCACTTAAATTACTGGAAGGCTAGGGGAAACCTTAATTTTCATGCCAGCAAAAAGTGTACGTGGATTTTATATCTGAGCTTTACTTACTGTTGTGCTTAACTGCATACCATAACTTATGATAAAAAATGCGACATCCTGCAGAACCTCTACCTTGTCCTTCAGTTGCAGTGCATGCAAAAATGAAAGAGGGATCTGTCTGTAGATTTTCCTAAGTTTTCAGGACAAGCAGGGTGGTTTTTAAGCAAATCCATGGTCACAGTTTAGCTCCAGTCTGTAACTCCGGCTCCTCAGCAGCCCAGCGGGTCTCTCTGTTCCCGCATGTTTGTTTTCCGTGTGACTCTTTGCATCCTTAGGCCATTGTAACAATGTTTTTGATTTCTCTAAGTTGGTATTTAGTTAAAGTTTTGCCAGGCAAAGACAAACAGCTGCTCTGATGGGGCAGTACAGCAGGGTACTGGAAGGCAGGCTGGTACTTGGCCAGTCCTTGAATTTCCACGCTGTCACCTTGTTCCCATTGACAAAACATGCCCCAAAGTGACTTTGCAGGTGCTAGTGCACCGACATAGTGCTTTGAAAGAGGCATATTGCAAAGGGCTGACTTTGCTTCTCTTAAAGTTTTGGCAAAACTCACAAACTGGTGAAAAAGAGAACTGGGCTCATGTTATCCCAGGCATGGTTACAGTCCAGGCTTTTCTTATGGAACTATTTCCTAGGAAATCTGGGTTTATCTTCTGAAGCCATGAATTATTCTTCTCCAAGCTGAAATAAGATGCTGTGAGGACAAAAGGACAAGGGGTAGCAGAGTGACAGAAATGGCAGGTCCTCTCACAGAGCTATGGAAATGTGTCGACACTTTTGCAGAAGGGATGAGAGAAGCCTTCTTTCTCTTTACATGAAAAGCATGGGGAGGAAAGGAAAAGGGCTGCTGCATTTCTATCATCTATAATCCTCCACTTAACCTATGAATTAGCCCTTGTGTGAGCAAAAAGGAAAGTTGGTGGCTAAACCATAACCCGCCCCCCCAAGTGGGTACAAGTCTTCCTTTTCCCGTCCTAAGCACTATATATAATGGGCCCCTTGAATTAAGGAGATATATTAAAAAGAATCCTAGCTGGCTTGCCCCATTTTCTTCCTGGCTGTGCATATATTTATGTAATGTCCAATACCCCAGGACCAACCTCTTCAGAGCTGGTGTCAAGGTGTAAGGTGCAATTTTAACCTAGTAATTCCATACCCGCTTTAAACTGCTGGCATGAATGTTGGCGGGAGTAGATGCCTAATTACTCGTTTATACCCAAACTGCAAATTAGGTTTAGCTTCAGTGTGCACTGTGGTTCACAGTGAGGGTGAAAATATGCACAGAGTTACCTATAAGGGAGCCTGAGCCAGCAAAAACAAAGACAGAGTTCAGAAAGTAGAAAATCCCACAGTGAGGTGTACAGTTTGGCCAAGGACCTTCGCTCTGCCATAGCTGATGCCACATACTTTAGCAGAAAATATGAGAGGTTTTGAAACAGAAAGGATGAGAGGACTTCTCTGTAGGCTGCCACAGAGGGTGAGATTCATCTTGACTAGCCTGAGCTGTCTGAATGTTTGGATCCACCTTGATGTGGTGCTCAAGGCCCTCTCAGTGGGTGAGAGTGAGAAGACCAGAGTGAGTCCATCCCCCTGGGGTGTGGTCTCCAATCTTCCTCCGCTGACGGCAGCAAGAGCCTGGGTGCCCACTTGTTCAGAAGTGCCTTCCCTAAATCTAGATGAGGTGCTTTCAGATCATAGAGTTTGGCAGCTGTAAATGCAAAAATGCCAGAGTTTGTGGTTATAGTTTATTTTGCGTGAAGCTGGCATCCAGAGGAGCCCTCACTATCAGCCAGGTCCCCTTCCTACCTGGGGGTGAGGTGGGATCCCGAGTGTTTTTGTGTTGGAATGCTCTTGTTCCAAGGCTGTGTTGCATCCATGCAGGCTGTGGGAGGGTAGGAGCAAAGCAACTCAGTCTGGCCGAAGGGGATTTATCAGCAAATCCATGAATGAAGACAGAAAAATATGGACTTTGTGGTTTCTGCCAAACTGTGTCTAATGTGTGTCCTACTGATGGCAGCTGCTTGGGACTGGAGGCAAGGAAATGTCAGTGACAGTAGAAGTGTTTGTTTGTGCAGGCAAAAAGATGATGAAATGGGATGTGTGGCTCTCCCAAGGGAAGCTGTGTGTCCACTGAACAGAGCGGATCTGTGTTGTGAGCAAACTCCCCACCAAGAGACTGCTCTATCTCTGGGCAACACCCCCAACAAACCATTGTGCCATCCCTGCTGAATGTCCTGTTTACCTGAGTCTGGGAATGCCTTTGTCCTGGTGGAGCAGCAGGCATTTAGCAGTGAGTAGCCTCTGTGCCTGACTGGTGCCGGCCCGCAGCCCGACTGGCCGCAGCGAGCGACGTGCCATTTTTTATTATGTAGAAAGAAATTTTGCAAATATGCCCAAGGGTGAGGCAACATCAATAAGCAGGGAATGAACGCTCTATTACATTCATTTGGTTTCGTAACTTCTGTTGGGTCACAGGGGAGCTGCTAAAGAAAACAAAACAAAATCTCTTGTATGCCGGCTATATTTAGTCGTACAGAGCTTTGCATTTGTTCTGGGGCTGAAGAACAGCATGTCCAAACCTGGAGCTTGAGGTTGAGTGTGTACTTAAGCCCTGGTCCCTGCAAAGGCTTATGCATGTTCCTAACTTTGCACGTTTTGAGTACAAACGAGCTTTGGTCTAACGAGCCCGCTCACGGGATGTAACGGGAAATGTCTGTAACCTGTGCGGATTATTCCTTCCACCCGTCCATAACGCTCGCACACGTACGGGAGTACAATGTGTGTTTGTGCTTGCGTGGGGTACGTAGACATCCTTGAACTGAAGGGAGAAAATACTGGCCTTTGCCTTTCAATTGCCTATCCAAAAGTGGCTAAAATAGTATCTTATATAAAATAACTTGGTTGCGTGTTTCAACATCAAACAAAACTCGCAGCGGTGGCTGGAGGTCCCTGCAGTGGTGGCCCCTTCTAGCCCACGTGGGATCTAAAACCAAACAATATGAACTCTTTTCCACCTGAGCATGTGAATACAGCTTCATCATACCTCTATTTTTCCCTTTATTTTACCCCACAGATTGCGGGCTGTTTTTGGAGGGGGAACTTGAAATAATTTTTTTATATATATATATGTATGTTAGGGAAAGCTAAGATCTGTATGGGCCTGTTGTCAACAAACAGTGGTCAGGATGAATTAAAATCAGTCAGAGTAGTTTATGACAGGAGTTTTCACAGGAATTGTAACAGGTTTTCCAGTTCTTGACGATCAAAACTCATGAATCAGGTGCCTTGGAAGCATGGAAGTTAGAGCACGTGGATTTCTTTAGGTTTTTTTTCAAAGGTTTTGAGTTTCCTAAGGTAGCTTGGCTGAGAATTTCAGGCCATCTTCTCTCATGAAGTAAGCTGCTGCTTCTAATAGTTAAAATCCTCATGTATTTGTATGACTCCAAGAGCTGAGGCTTGAAGAAAACCTCAAATTTTCAGTACTGATGCTAAAATTGGAAGAGTCAGTGGTACACTGAGTTGTGCTATGAATAATAGCACAGTTCATGAGCCCTAAGGTAGCTTGGCTGAGAATTTCAGGCCATCTTCTCTCATGAAGTAAGCTGCTGCTTCTAATAGTTAAAATCCTCATGTATTTGTATGACTCCAAGAGCTGAGGCTTGAAGAAAACCTCAAATTTTCAGTACTGATGCTAAAATTGGAAGAGTCAGTGGTACACTGAGTTGTGCTATGAATAATAGCACAGTTCATGAGCTTCCAGGGTATTTCTGCTGTCACTGCAGTGCGTTATATATTCTAAATTGACTACCCAGGTGGTCAGATTCATGAGGTACTTATTCAGTCGAAAAGAGATTTTGAACTTTGGCGGTGGGGGATGAGCCATGGAGATGTGTCTCCAAAATGCCCTTCTGTGATGAATCTGGGAGGTTCCTGGTGCTGCATTCCCCCAGCCCATAAGTGAGTCCCACAGCAGGGACTAAAGGCAAGGCACAGCCTTTCAACAGGCATCACTCTCCTTTGTAGATGATAAAAAAAAAAGGTGAAAACAATACATAAGGTTTTTTTGATTATTTAAAAGTTGCAGCAGAAACTCATGCTCCTGCTTGCCTCCCCATTACTTTACATAAAATTGTTATGCATTCTAAGTAGTAGCAGCCCGGGCCTCTTGACCTCACAAGAAGAGCTGTTACTATACATTTAACAAAAACAAGGTATTATGTATTAGCCTACACATTTTGCAATAGCTCCAGCAATCTAGTAACTACAGTCCAATTTAAACCGTGCCTGGAGGCAACAAAAATTGCACAAAATGGCAGCTAATTTATAGAAGGGAGAGAGGAAATATTTGGGGGTCTATTCCTTCAAGCCATCTGATTCGTATTATTGACTCATTTAGAAAACAGAAAGTGAGCAGAGACAAGTTTTTAAGGAGTTTGGTTTCACACAAATGACTTGCAATTGCAGCCCATTATTTTTATACCAAGACTTCATTAGTCATATCCCCGTCAAACCTGCGAGCAGTGTCAAATGTTTTCAGAAAACACACCAGGACAGGTATGGAACTCATCAGCCCGTGGCAAAGGTCGCTCTCATTAAGGAGTCAAAAATGAAAACTTTCAGTGTCTCTAACACATTGCACAGACGTTCCTGCCTCCACTTCTGAAATGCAGGGCCGAGCGAGCACCTCCTGCTCCCCAGACATTCAAATAAGATCAAGATGACAGGGCAAGAAAATGAATAGGATTCTTAACTGGCTGTACTTTATAATATGGTACTGATTGGAAACAACCAGAAAGTTGTTTGCCATGTCTATAGTACCATTTCCTGAGGTTAAACATAACATCTGAAACGAAGTAATTAAGTCTGCTTAAAAGAAAAAAAAAAAAGAAAAAAAAAAAAGAAAAAAAAAAAAGAAAAAAAAAAAAGAAAAAAAAAAAAGAAAAAAAGAAAAAGATGGGGTTGGGGGAAAGGAGGAAAAAAGGGGAGGACGTGGGTCTGCGTGGTGCTGACTCGGCACGCCAGCCATGCTCCGATGAGCAAAAGAAATGTCTGTGCAAACTTCTTCCCACCTGGGAGGTTGGAAGGGAGACAGGAGAGCTGTGACACCGGAGTTGTTCAGGGCTGGCTCTCAAGCTGTGCCGTGACAGATGTGTTTTGAGGAATTTTGAGGCGCGGAGATAAGAATAACAAAAAGCCATTCACTGAAGCACAGTTACACAGGCTTAGCACAAAGGGGTGAAGAGAAAATGTGTCAATACGCTCCTTATTTGTGGAAGGTTGGCCGTGTTTCTGCAGCACGCTGCAGTCTGATCTGGGGGCTGTTGCTAACAGCAGCAAGGGTTGCAGTCTTGCCCCTTGAAAGTTATTCAGAGTGTCCTGGCCATGAAAAAGGGTTCCCTTTAGCTGCTCCACTCTGAGACAGAACAAAGTCCTTCTGATGTAGAAAATATTTGTCTTACAGAGGGTTTGCTTATTTAAAAATAGTGTCCGTGGGGCTTTACGTAAGATGGCAGAAATACTTTTAGGAAGTTTTTTGTTTTTTAACTGCTCAGCTCATGTTGACTTGGATATGCTCACTGTGCTCTGAACAGGTCCTTGGGCAGCCAGGGATGGGGTTTCCAAAATGCTTTGGTCTTGGCTTTTTCAATCTTGATGTTCCCCAGTGGATTGCATCAGCCTTTGGTTATGGGTATAACGATTGCTGGGTTCCCTCTCAAATGGGGACAAGAAACCCGATTTCTGTGGGTTAGTCAGTATTTGCAACATTAATTTGTGAAGATTTAAGGTCTATAGTGATTACTTGAAGGAAATAGTTGAAGTTGCAGGTTACTTTGTGTGTAGGAAGATGCGCATATGGATAGCTTAATAATTATTCGGAAATCTCGGTGTCTTGTCCCGTGCACCAGCATTTGTGCAGTGTACTCATTCACACTTGACTATATTTACCTCTCCTGCTTCCTTGCCTGTTCATGCCTGTGCACATGTGCTTGAAATGCTGAAGTGCTTAAGCCCCCTGCAGCCTGACAGCTGGGGGCACAGATCTTGGAAAAGCAGGGAGAAATGCCAGTGCTGCTGGGCAGGTTGTGGCCACGCCGCTCTCACGTGGCCTCCTGGTAGCTCACCTCTCCCACTGGAGAGGTGGCTGAAACTGCAGCTTGTTCCTTGAACATGGAAAATGGAGCTGATGTGATGCACAAATAGGTTATGGCTGTCTTTGACCATCGTTATTGGAGTGTGCATGGAGTGAGTGTACTCTCTGAGCTGGCTCCCGTCTCCTTTGGTTGTGTGTAGTCCATTGGGAGGTCATGTGGAGGAAGAGGAAGGCCAAAATTTCTGGGTTCAATCATCCTACTGCTGTGGTCTCAGGCAAATCTGATTCTCAGTCACTTGATTGCCCTTTCTGCAAAGCAAGATGAGTTTGACCCTCTTTGTGAGTGTTGGGAACTCTCCTGGATGGAGCTGCTGGCAAGCAGAGTGCTGCTGTCAGGGGTGAGTGAGAAATGCTGATGCTTGTCACTGATAAGCAACCCTTTGGCTAGACCCACTTAATAAAAAGAGATTTCTGACACATATTACCTACCCTGGGCTCACACCATGGAGTTTTCCCCCCATCCCAAGTGTGAGACACATGGGGTTATGAACCTCCTTCTGCTGAGCAAGTGTGTTTGTCTGCAGAGATCAGAGCTGGGCTTTGCTGGGGTGTCCGTGCCCTCACCTGCCAGCCCCCGGCCAGCCCCTGACCAGAGGCACATCCTGAGTGCCAGCCCTGTGATTGATGCACTTGGCCGAGAACTTCCCTCCTGCCCTCTCAGGAAACAGGAGGGCTGGGGAGATAGCGCTCGCCTTTCTTTCACAGTCCCTGCTTCCGAACTCTAATCACCTTCTGCTGTGGGAAAAGAGATGAGATGCTGCCTAAAAAACAGATCATTGTCCGCCTCCTAGATTAATGCAGAGAAAGCAGTATTGTCTGCTGAATGGATAAACCTTCCTCCTGTCACTCAAAACCTAAATTCAACGCTACTTCATTTCTAAGAGGCTTATCTTCCTTGAATAGACCCTTGCAGCTCAAGTAAGAGGCGATGTAATGAAGCGTGTTTTTTTCTTAAGTGAGAAACCTGCTGCAAAGAAGGGGTGAAGCCTGTGCAGCTGTTCTAAAGGGCCTTTGCAGACTCTCGAAATACTTGTCATTTATCTGGTCTTGCCTGACAGCAAATGAGAGAAGATCAAGTTCAAAATCTGCCAGTGCGGCTTTCAGGGCTTCTTCATCTGTTAATTAAATAATGGTCATTAGCGCACAATGCCCCCCGATGAGGGCGGATATGATGCCGAGGTGGAAATATGGGTTTGGGGGTTATGAATAAGCAGATGGTCCCCAGGAATTTTGCTGCTTTGACCCCCCCAGCGATGCCTCGGTATGTGGCTGGAGGAACTGGCAGTGGAACAGGTGGCATCAGGCGGAAAAATAAATTCGTAGAAGCGTGCTGAAATCATTGTAGAATCCACTCCTTTTATGTGGGGCAGCGATTAATTCAGTGATTTCCCACAAACCAGCCTGTTTTTGGAAAATCACCCACACCACCATTGCCACAAATAATGTCCTGTTTGCTTTCCTGGAGCCTGCTGTACTAAAGACTTACACTTTTAATGTATTTTGGGAAATGTGCTCTCTAAATTAAGATTGGTTGCTCAACATCAGAGGGCCAAATCCTAAGGTGTTTACTCAACTTCTGCTTGGTCAAAACCTACCCCATTGTCAGTGAGCAGCTTTGAGGATTGCTGAGATGGGATGTAAGATCTGTCTCTGAATAACTACAGGTGATACAGGAATTTATTGTAGATGTGAGAGGTTAGTTCTTCTTTTTATGGTCAAAATATGTTTAATTTTCACATTTGAAGTCAGATTTTACCTAAAAGCACTGATCTCGTGAATACCTCTTTCTTTCATCTCCAATAGCATGACTTTTCCAGTCTCACCATCACCATGTGGATTGTGGGCATCCAGTTCGTGCCTCTGCAGTTACAGGCCATGTCCTAAAAAATCCTTCCTTAGCTTTTTCAGACACTGAGGTGGATGTGGTTTTATTTCAGCTGCGACAATGCAGGTATTACATGACACTGAGTTACCCAGTGAAAAATATCTGATTTTTCCCGTGAGCTGCTGATTATTTTCCTGGGATTATTTGATGGGACAAGGGAGGAGACCCAGCATGGTGCACACAGTGGGGACAACCCAGGCTCTGCTTAGGACAGAGCTAAATGTGCCTGAATGTCCAGTCTGGCTTGGATAGGAAAATACAAAGCTTTGAAAAAGTACTTGAGGAGATTGTTCCTTGGCAGGGTGGTGGTCAGCTTGGGGGAATTTGGCAGGCCCCTGTACTAAGGAGAAGTGTAAAGCAGCTGGATAGTGATTTAAAGGAGATTTTGAGCAGTGTGTAGGAAAACTCAAGGCCTGGACTGCAGACTCCTGTCATGGGATGGAGCATTTCAAATGATGAAATGGGTGCTCAAAATCCCACAGGGCTGTCGGTGTCCCCAGGATGGGTCCCTGGTGTGGTGTGGTATGGCCTGGATCAGTGTGGAGACTAAAAAAGTCAAGAAGTGGGGAGTGGCTGGGAAAAACATGAAATGTACCATAAACATGCTCATGCAACAAATCTGTGCTAAAGCAAACATTATGCTTGTGACAGAAAACAATAAAAGTAAGGAAATTTGCAGTTAATGGTAAAACTTACCATATGTCCACAAATGCCTAGGCAGACCAGGGCACCTCTGTAACTGCTTTCTTGATGTCAAGGTGTTGAAGACCAGATGGCAGGTTTCACCCCAAATTACAGATTCTCAGGCTGCTGCTATGTATTTTTGTCCTTGGTTGCCTTTTTCATCATGTCTGACCTATTCGCACCATGTGCTGAGGTGAATGTTTCTGAAATGGGCACGACCTGCAGTTCTGCTTGGCAAATGTTGTTTTTCAGGCACTTTGGAGTGGGAAAACCTTGCTGATAGTGCCCTGAGTAGATCAGTCAATGCTATTGCTAAATGTGCTGTGGCACTTAAACATGGTACCTGGTCTGGTGGAGAAAATGTTGACATCACAAATCACGGGTTGTTCCTCCAGCCCTACATCCTGAGACGCTCTTGACAAATATAATGCTATATTTCTTGGATTAATAGGCATCAATAGCCAAATTCCCTGGACTCTGGAAAATTAACAAGTGCTCTCTTCTGTACTTTCATTACAGGGATTATTTATGGGGATGTTTTGGTAGTAGGTGCTGTGTGTTAACTGTTTAGGGAGCTGGCTGGAGGCTTCGTGTGTGTGCAGATACTGACCTTTTGCAGATTTTTTTCCCCTTAGCTGATGTCTTCGTCAGTAAGGAGACACCTGCATCCGTGCAAGCATCCGTGCAACCCCGGCGAGCAGAGCAACACAGCACTTCAGTATTTCCCCTCCTTCGCCAGCTGGATAGGACCCTTGATACAAAACCTGAGAAATGTGCCAAAAGCCTTCAAAGTTCAGGCCAGAGGTGTTTGTGCAAGATAAAAATGGGACAATATAGCATCCCTGGACAACTCATCCGTTTACACATGACACTAGTTGTGGTCTCTGATTAGCCTGTTAGTGAGGAGGCAGGAAGAAGTGCAATCAAGTTTTTATGATTCATCATTTCTGTTCCCTGTTTGGGAGACAATGTCAGTGCTCTTTGCCAATCATAGAAGGTGGCTTTCGAGTGCCTTAGGGAGATGCTTTTTTTAAAGATGCTCTCTGTGTTTCTGAAGGCTGAGCCACATTTCTAAATAATAGGGAAGTCCTGGAGTTTGTTTTGTGTTGTGTTTTTTTTTTTCTAATTGTATCTACTAACAATGCTTTTATGTTTGCTGCACGTAAGCGAAAAGAAAACACGCTGCCAGTTTGTCTGTAATCCTGTTTTCACTCAGAAGTATTTGTGCAGAAATAAATTAGAAATGGTACCTGGAATATTTTGCACAATAAAAAGGCAAATGTAAGTTTTATTAAGTTGAAAAGGATACATTCTCCTCTCCTGACCTTGATTTTTTAGCTATATTCTCTGTACCCCTGCTTTAGAAGTATTATTCTTCATCCCATCCAATTACCATTTCTATCAGCTCTTCTGAAAGATTATGCTTTTTGGGTGTTCTTCTGTAGATGTCTTTCCAGTGGCTTCACTTGATGAATGTGACAAGTTTTGTGTTTTCTCCCTCCCCTCATTGAATTGAAAAGTTTTTTGATAAATACAGGCCAATAAGTGCCCAAAGGCAGTGTTTCAATGGCTGCTAAATCTTTCAAGGTTAGGACTTAACCTCCGTTCTCCCTAATTCAACTGCAACCTTCAGTCTGGAGCCAATCAAGAATATCAGATGATACTTAAACAATGAAGGATTTCTGATATTCAGGTACAGCCTCTGTTCAATAGGATTGCAAATTCTTTGTGTGAAGAAAGTCGGTTTTGCTCTAAAGTACTGTCACAAAAAGTGAAATTACCATTTGCTTGGAATGATGCCATTCATCATTGTCAGAATACTAAGCATTGTAAGTAGCTAGGCCTCTCCAAATTAATGCCTTGTTTTGCATCGGCTAAATTTCCCAAATCCTCGAGGATGGGTCATACAAAACTCATCTCACCGTTTTAATTTATCAATCCAATATGAGTGTGGTGAAAGGGAGCTTCATTCGGTCTTAGCTCTTTTATTTACAGTCTAATTCTAAAAGAAAAGGAAATAAGATATGAAAATAAGTTGGAAAATAAGATAAATCTCTCAGTGAAATCACAAGATCTACTCAGTCCTGTAGCAAACCCTCTATAATTCATTTGTAGGTCAGCTCAAGGGATTAGCCATGACGTATTTGGAAATTCATTTATTTTTATTTTATTTTGCTGTTTCTTATGCATAAGGGTAATGCTGTCCCCAAGGCTTTTCAGGTAGCCCTCAAATCTTGACAACATTTGCTGTCTCTAAGGCCTAAGCCAAAATTAATTTTCAAATAAACAGCATAAAAATGTATGGAGTTGTATAAATTTGAATACAAAATGCATTTGTTTTGCTTGCTCCCATCCACACATACATACTGTTGGCTCAGCCAAAAATCATAACATGACATGGAAATTAACGGCCATATGTACATCATGAAAGTCAAAAAAGTTTCTTGGTTTATTAGAAACACCATAGTGTGGGGTTGTTTTTTTTTTTTTTTTCACCCACTTCTCCCTGATATGCTGTGCTGGGGGAGCACTGCATGTTAATTGTGCTTCTCTCTCTGGGTGCCTCTGAGCCCGTGCCTCTGCTCCTGGACCACCTCCTGCATCCCACTTGGGATTTTGAGGGTGGGACATCTCGAGAAGCATCGAGATGCTTTCAGTGAAAGTGAAATTAAAAAGGACTTGGTCTCTCTTGCAATTTGTTTTATCAGGGAAAGAGTGAAAGTGAGAAAGGTGCTTGGACAGCCTGCAGCAGCAGCAGCACAGACTTGGAAGTGCCTCTGGTCCTGCAGCAAGTGGAGAGTTGGACTGGAGGGCTGGAAACAAGGCTTGAAGGGAAATCCCCAATTCTGGGCTGAACCAAAACGAAAAGCCCGACCAGAAGCCCATGCTGAGGGATTGTAGAGAAGCCATGCAAACGTTTTGTTGGTGTTTAAATATGATGCGGAGTCGAATCTTCCATCAGGCTCCAGTGCATCCCGAGGTGTGCCAGGAGTTGCTCCTGCAGCACCTGCGGGATCAGCCCTGCAGCAGCTAAAAATAACTCTGTGCTCTTAAATTAAAACAATGCCTCTTTTCAGCCTCATTCCACAAGGGGGCTGCAGGCCCACTGGAAATTTAGCAGTTGGCAGCCTGGGGAGTATCTGGGAGAAAGGATGTCCAATCCCATGTGGAGGTGCCCAAGCATGGGCCAAATCCAGAGGAGGGGATGGTCCCTGAGTCAGAGCAGAGCCTATGCATGCCTTTTTCTGAAGGTGTGACAAGTGGCTCCCTGACAAGGTCACCTGGGGATGGTGGAAAGCAGGAGGAAAAGCCTTCAGGGGGTGTGTTGCGATGCAGAGCTGCATCATCACACTCCTGGTGCTCCAACCCCAAGGTTCTTCAAATTAATGGGCGTAGCTGAAATATCCTTTCACTTGTGCTTAATTAAGAGAAGCATGGCTGCGTGAGATCTCACTGGTGCCTTGCCTGAAACTTTGTATCTAGACCAGTATCAGCTGACCAATAAATAGTTGGTTAATTATTAATTTGCTAAAGATTATGTTTGGAAGGGTAGATCACCTTGAAACGTTGCTTTCTATTATCTTTCCCAGCCAGGCAATGAAAGATTTCAATTTAATGTGACGTGACAAACTACAAACAAGCGTGTTTTAGACTTTGGCAGGTGAAGACGCTGGGGTTCGGAGGGGTGCTGCCAGGGGCTGGTTTTTCCACACCATGCCTACCCAGGATCAGGTGTCAGCCTCCTGCCTGGCATGTTTGGGTTGTGTATAGATCCTCTGTTTAGCAAATAATTTATATCCTGGCTCATCATGGAATAATTTTGGTACTGAGTGATCTTGCACATTTCAGTATTTTGAAGCTTTTCTTTTCAGCAAGAGTAGCTCACCCTGCTGTGCACAGTACAGAGCCTTCTGTCCCAAAAGACATCCAACTGTGCTTTATGGATTATTTTCCAACTTTATTTAACCCTCCACTGAAATGCTGTTGCACTGGACTTTGGGGTAAAGCACATGTGGATGAGTTCTCACCCCGCCTCTGCCTGCTCCGGGAGCGCTGCCCTTTCCCAGCCTGGAGCACGTCCTTGATGTGGATGGTGCAGCTCAGACCTTCCCACCTGGCTCTTCTCAGCTGCTGTTTGCAGGCATGAATTTTCCCTCCAGGCTGAGTGAAAAAGCTGAGGCCTGTTGCTAAATGGATGTTGTTCTTCCCATCCAGCACAAAAGAGCTGCCCAATGGCCCTGGCTGGGGAGCAGCTGTGGGCTCTGAGCCAAGCTTGGCCTTGGCTGGAGATGGAGCATCTCTTTCAGCTTTTGGTCTCCTTCCAGAATCTCCCGGAGCTTTCTCACCCTCCATCACCTGGCAGATTTTGCCAACCAGGCTGCAAGAAATGCAGGTGGACAATTGCTCACCTGATGGCTGGAGCTCAGCCCTGGGTTAACTGGGAGTGGGAAGGGGAGCATGGACAGCAGTGGGGAGCTGCTCCATCCCTTGCCAGGGGTGTTTGCTGGGACCTGCTCTTATCAGCCCAGATCTTTTATGGTTACAGGTCAGAAAGAAAGAAAGAAAAACAGAAGGAGGAAGATAGCTTTACTTGCAAGTAAAAGATTTTGATAAAATGCACTTAAGAAACTGTGGCAGTCAACATGAATGCTGCTATTCAGCACATCTTAAGGCTGGCAAGTGGATTTAAAAATGAATAATCCCCCTAAATATCAAATATATAAAGGAATTTGGTTTGTATGTAGTTTTAACAGTGAAAAACACAGATATTGCTTATCTTCTCAGTTTGGTGTATCTTTTATGATTTGACAAAAAAATCACTGAGGTTTTTTTGTTTTGTTTTGTTTTGTTTTCTATACTTGGAATCTCCTCAAGTCAAAATCCCAGAGGAGCATAATGCCTTACTGTTAATATACACCAAATACAAATTGCTTTTTAATTCGTAACACTTCCTAATTGCTATTTCAGGAAGTGTTTGTAGAACAGCAGAGTAGAGTACTGTGCATGTTGAAAACATGTTTTTGACATGTGAAGTGTGTGTCCTGCTGTCCCGAAGCTCTGTCGAACCAGACACATCAATATTATGTTTAGCCCTGTAAACATCTTTCCATTGTGCTCATCACCCTGTTATGGCAATTGCTTCTTAGGTGACTTTCATTCCCTGCCAAAGCATAAAACACCCCATGATGCATGAAATGTGGGATTTGCATTCCCATTTGAAGCCTCAGATTCAAAAGTATGTTGGTGGCTGATTCCTCAAGGGCCTGTGTACGTCGGTGCAGGGCTCTGCAAGGTTTGGCAGAGTGGTGTCGGGGGGCAGTGGCAGTGTTGATCCTGTGGAAGAGTGGAGAAACAGTGGATTTTGGTTTATCTTAGGAAAAGGTGGCGATTGGTTTCCCTGGATGTGGGTGGCTGAGTGCTTGCAGCAGGACCAGCTCTTTGCTTTTAGCTAAGCAGGGCACATGGTTAAATTAGAGTTCTTCCCTCCTCGCTGCCTCCCTTTCGCACTCCTGGAGGGCAAAACCCCTTTGCCTTGTCTCCCTGCTGATGTGCTGCTGAGGGGATGTGGCTTTGGCACCATTCCTGGGTCCCTGTGCTGAGCCTGGTACCTCCCCTGTGCTCCTGCTCCCCTCAGGCTAAGGCAGGAAGTCTCTTCTGTTGGCTTCAGCAAGGTGCATTATTTTCTCTCCTTTTCCCCAACTCCCCTACAATCCTTTTACCCTATGGTATTTATACTTCATATTGATAAAGGAAAAGGGTTGTGTAGTCCTATATCTGTATCTTAAGTAACTGCACACATTTTATGATATCACTGGGAAGTGAGAAAAGTTTCAGGGCTTTGGTTAAATCCACTATTTTGACTCCTATATAAAGTTTTCTGTAAACTCTTCCTGTTTATACCAGGTGAGGATCTGGCTCGGTTTTTTTGCTTTCAGTTTGGCACTGCTGCTAACTCTAAACACCATTTGCTGTTTCTGCTGGGAGTAAAGTGGGGGGGGGGGGGAGGAAACTTTGAGGAAAAACTCAAACTCCTCCATTTATGAG
>VXBT01009025.1:1117544-1155044 GCA_013400235.1 Oriolus oriolus
TTTGAAGAAAAACTCAAACTTCTACATTTATGAGAGTGATTTTAATAACTTTGGGTTACCCATGCTAATCCCTTAACAGGAAGGGGGTTTGAGAACTGACCCAGCCTCCTTTCCTTTCATTCGATCCCGAAACACCTGCAACTCTCAGCAGAGTAATCTATGAATCACTGTGTCTGTCGTCTACTTATTGTCTTGTCTAGTGCACTCCACGGTGGAACTAATCAACAGCCCTGAATGAAGCATTGCTCCTGAGCTGAATTCCTTAAAGCTCCTGAAGTATTCAGCAAGGAGGAGAAATCTTTTAGTATGATTTGCTCCACATTCCAAATTCATTTATAGAAAGAGAATAGATGATTAACAACGGGTCGAGAGACACAGATTTAGCACTGCTTTGCCCTGACCTGCCCCGAGTTACTCCTTCCACTTCCCAGGCTGCTCTAATAAGATGGGTTCAAGGATTGGGATGGCAAAAGCTGCTTGAATCCCCTGCACCCAGCCGTCTTAATTTGGTTTATTTGCCTTAATGAAGAAATCTGGTTCCTTAATCACAGGTGAACGGAAAAGGTCACTTGCCACTCTGACAAATGGGTTTACCCTGAGCTGTTTGTGTGGGGCTCTCAGATAGTGCGTCCTCCCCCTTTTCTCCCCTGCCACGAAATGCCAACGTCTCCGCGGCACCTCCTGTTGTGGCCATTACCTGTGGTGCCTGGGCTGCCTGCCAAGGAGCACCCTCGGTAGCAACAAAAACATAATCATTTCCAGTTGGAAAAGGCTGAGCTGTAGTAATTTTCCTCTTTGAAAGCCACAGCAGCCGGGCTCGGGTTAAGCAGGAGGACGCTTGGTCCTGGGACACAGCACAATGAGGGTACAAAATTTGTCATCTGCAGCAGCCATTTGGGGAGACTGTGAGGTCCCCAAGCATGTTCTTCATCCTCACCTTGCAGTGTCCAGCTGACCTCGGCAGTGGGGCGCCCAGGGGGATGTTTGCAGTTTGCAAGCTCCTCTCTTTTGGCCACATATGGGTGGGAAATGCTATCAAAATGGGTGCAAAAGAAGGGATCAGCATTTCCTAAGTGAACAGCTGGTCTGTAGAGGAGTTCAGAAGAGTGAGAGGTGTAAAAAGGACATGCTGCATCTCCCAGGACTGGGCAGCAGCACGCTTTGAGGGTGCGCTGTGCCCTTTCCCAACCAGTGCAAGCCTCGGCCTCGCTGACCCTCTCTGTTGATTTTGGTAATAAACTGTAGCCATAAAGCCATGCCTCCATCCCGATGGACCTCCTGGAAAAAGCCAGCTGAGCCATCTCACGCAGCCCTGGTTAGTGGCTTACTCCAGGAAATCCTTCTGCAGCTGGTACAAAACGGAAACCTTTTCAGAAAGCAGCTCAGGAGCTGTGTAGGTACGTGCAGGAAAATCATTGTTTCTTTCAGGTAGAGCTGAGAACCTCTTGATGTGTGCAGAAGACAGAGAGCACTTGGAGCACGTTCATGGTGATGTAGGGTTGGCACCACGTGTGAGCTTTGTGCACATGTGGGCTGTGGAAAATAAAACTTTTGAGGAATGGCCTGGGAACTTTGCAGAAGTATCACCCATGTGAAGTGGTGTTCAATGTCAGCTGAAGATGAAGCTCTTCTCCAGGTTCTGGGTGCTCACAGCCTCACTGGCAGCCTGCTCAGGTCGCATAAAAAATGAGATGGGTCAAACCCCAGATGTGCTGACTGAGTGTTGAGATGCACCAATGTTCACTTTGCTGGAAAAAGTGATGTCTCTTTTACTTCACACTTCTGTTTTGAACTAAAAAGGAGGTGGGAGTTGGTCCAAAACAGAGCTTTCCAATTTTATTTGGCGTTTCAGTTCTGCTATTTTTGAGTAGTAGTCAGAAAGATAAAGCTCTGTCTTGCAGGAACGTCCTTGGACGTGGGAAAATAAAGCAGACAGGTGACTGGCAGGAAGTGAGAGCGGCTGCTCCCACACAGATGCAGACGACTAAATAAGTTTTGAGATCATCGTTCCTGTTCAGGTCTTTTCCTTTGATTCTTCAGATTATTTTTATGTCAGAGGCAAATAAGAAACAAAGACAAATGTGCAAAATGATGAGCTGGAGCTTATCGGAGCAGGAAAATAAGCCATTCACACCACTTCCCGGTTTGCCATGAATGGCAAAATCCTTCACAATGGTGAATCATGGCAGCTCGAGCTGCCTGAAATTGCTGCTTTCTGGAGTTAAATTGCTGCTGGCATGCACGGGCTAAACAAAGATGTTAGTTCAGCTCATTTAAAAGAGCAAGTTTTCTTTAGCTTTGATTTCACATCTGCTTTTGTAGTGCCCAAGGGATGGTCTGATTTTCTGACAGATGACATCTAAGAGTATTTCTGTGTTTCCTTTGGGGAGCTGTGTCATTTTAAGGAAAAAACCCATCAGAGATGATGGAGAAATGCACTCACTCCCATCTCCAAGAGACAAAAGGGCAGCATAAGGCATGAGTTGTATCTCTTCAACAACTGAAACTGCTGCAGGTGAAAGTGACTGATTCTTCTCCCTGACAGAAACATGGATTTTGGAAAGAAATCTGCTCCTTCTGCCTTTTGAGTGAAGGCGTTAATTCACCCAAGTTTTCTATAAGGATCTCTTTTGTAGTGGAGTTTTAGAATTGACCAGGTACCTGTAACTTTTAGAGATGTTAAAGGTACTGAATGTTACTTTCCTAGAATGTATTTTTCGGCAGGTCTTATTCCTTCTCAGGTGTTGGTGACAGGAGATAGGTGGTTTATTACAACAAAAATATAGCTGCTGAAATTAGGCTATTTGGAGTGAGCTAGGTGGGAGAAAACCTTTTGAAGCCCAGATTTAATAGCAAATAGGTGCTTCTCCAGCGTGGCAGTTCCTGCCCTTCTGGCTCCTCCTGGGCTTGTTGTTCCTTGGATTTTCATTCTTTTCTCTGGCTGCCAGGGAGCAGAACTTGTTCCCTGCAACCCGAAAAAAAAATCTCTCACTTTGTTCTACCAACTTTGACATGGGCAAAACATCTGACAAGACCATCTGCTGTGATGTGTCCTCGTGCCAAAGCTTTCCATTTCTTCCAGTTCACAGACTGTCAAGGTGGGATTTATCTGCTGTAGGTGTCTGTGAGCATGCCCACCTCTGAGCAGGTGGTTCAGAGTTCCTCTGTACTTGCCAAACAGCTCGTAGGATGGCATTTCAACCTCAGACTGGGCATCTAAACTGAGTCCCCTAAGAGTCTCTCCCAGGGCTCAGTTTCTGCAGCCCGTGTGAAGCTGGTGAGCACGTTGTAAACATCCAGACTCGCTGGTGGTGGATCCTGGCGTAGGATGTGTGCAGACAGCAGAGGGTGCTGGAGTTTTTTCCCTTTCAATGCACCTCCAAGGTTGTGGGATCATTGTAAACTAAAATCGATTGGCTCTTACTCTGATTGCTGAACACACAGAAACCAGGCAGGTACAGCAAGAGAGGAGGTACTGAACTTGGCTTAAATGTACGCTGTCACCTTCAAAGTGACACCTCTGCCAGAACTTCTGTACCTACCAAATCAGTAAGTGAAAACTGAGATTATCATGATACAAATAAACAGATTTTAATTTTTAATGATTCTTTACGAGGATTTTCCTCTCCTAAACATTTTTAGAGCCCCTTTTCCCCAGGAAATTGAAAATAAAGTTCCTACAGTCCTTTATTTCAGAGATGTCAGGGTCCACAAAATTTTGTTCTGTCAGAAATACAACTTGCAGACATCATCAACCTCCAGCAAGTTGCCAGTACAGACTTTTACAGAGTAACAATGCTGTCAGCTGGCACCTTACAGCAACATCCAGATCTGTACAACTAAAGAGCTTCACCCAGGACTGCCAGTTCCATGGGCCAGGGCTGTAGGAAGGGCTGCCCTGTAAATGTCACTAGTACGACTTTCAAGAGCAGGATTTAAAAGAAGCAAGGGTAGCAAACCAAGCTTGCCAGGCTGTAAGACTGGAATAAATCCCTTAAGCTCAACAGAGCTTAAGCCACTTAAAATTCTCGGAGCCAAGATTTTTCCCCATCAGGACACGGATGCACTGGTTGGTTGCAGAATAAGCCTGAAATTCAGACTTGCTCCTCAGGTCCAGCTGTGAGTGAGGAGCTTGAGGGGTGTGTCGTATGCTGTGGTTGGTGGTGGTGCTTGCAGCAGGGAATGGGAGCGGGTGTAGGGCAGTGGCCACTTCACCTTCCAGTTAATGCATCCTTACCTCCATCCCTGCTTAAAAGTGCAAATTTCACACCACGGGTTCCAAATCCAACTGATGTCATAGCCAGGATTAAAACTTGGGAGTGACTGGCTCCTGGCCTATTTATTAATCTATTAAATCACAGAGTCTCTCTCCTGCTAACTCTCGCCGGCTACTGGGATTGCTTGGCAGCAGCAAGCCCAGCCCAGTGTCCATTGCTGGCTCTGTTACCACTCCAGCAGCTTGGTTGCCAGCTCAAGGGCATCCAGTCAACAAATGTCTTATTTTTGGATTCTCCCATTCTCCTGAGACCATTGCTATGAAGAATGACCTCCCTTACCTCATTCACCTTGTTTGCTGTTCCTGACCCGGAGAGTGCCGTGGCCGTTGCATGAGTCAATGGTCCCATGGAGGAGAGGTCCCACTGTGATGTTTTCCTTAGCATTTGAACCAGAGCTGTGGCTGGCATCCGCAGGATGGTCCAGATGAACATAGTAAAGTCTATATTTTAGTCATGTTAAAGCTATGACTAAGCTAACAACAGTCAGGAAATCCAAACTGCAGATTGACAGGTTGTCCTTGGACTGCCCGGCCACATCTGGGCATGGGATGGCAGCACACCCGGGATGGAGCGCTGCAGTCCACGGGGAGATGCTTCACTGTACGGTGTGCTGAGGGTGGAAGAGCAGCTACAGTTAGAACCTCGATGGGTTCATTTCTCTTCTTTTTAAGCAGTTAACTTTTTTTTTTGTTTGCAAAGAAGTCATTTTGCAAAGGTCTTCCTTGCATTGAAGTGGAAGTCTCGTTTTTGGATGTGAACATCAGGGTGGCTTCTCTACCTCTGCAGGGTATGTGCATGGCTGGATGTGGCTCGTGGGTCTTCCTGCACAGTAACATGCAGAAACCCCTTCCCATTTCAAATGTGCCGTTTCCCAGTTGTCTTTTTCTGTAGCTAACACCACTTCTTGGTTTTGATATTTTTAAATATTTTTTTTCTCCCCCTATGTGTTTAAAAACGAGAGCCATCTTCAGGAAATGCACTATGGGAATCCATAATCTTCCATCTTGCCTGCAATACAAAGATTATGAAAAGTAATAAGAACTCACAGATTCTTATGTTAAACTATGTTTTTTATGAGTACTTGGAAAGCCTCATCTATGTTTCTATTGGAACTGGGAAAATTATTCAGATCAAGTTAACTGTCATAATTTAAAACTTTTTGGTTCTGTTCCACAATTTAATTCTTTAAAAACTTCTTGCTTCTCCCATTATCAAAGTAAATGCGTCACTTTATTTTATAAAATGAGTTACAGCATTGCAGTATTCAGTGTTTATAGCTTTTGCTGAGCAGGCTCACCCGGTTTTAGTGCAGAATGGCTGGGCAATTTGATGCAAAAAAGGATGCCATTTAAATATAGGATCGGATTTTGCAACCCGATAAGCAGCAGCAATCCCAACCTGAGTATTCCCGGCTCGCCGCTATCTCTCGGTGCGGCTGGGAGTTACAATCGCCCTGCAACTTCCTCCTCCCTCCTTGCAAGGAGAGGATGGGAATTTGCTGAAGGCTTTTATCAGCAATATGCATCTGCCCCCTTTCTCACTCAGCGGCTCTCGCCAACCAGTGGGAAAAGTCGGGCCAAGGCGTAATCTGCTCCCAGCTTGCTTCCTGCTGCCATGCCCCAGGGATGGAGGAAGCAGACAAGTGGCCCTGCGTGCTCTCTCCTTGCCAGGCCCAAAAGTTCAAGAGGCTCAGGGAGACAGAGGGGAGTTTCATGCTCTCTTTTTCAGGGATATTGCGTATTTAATGCCGGAATATAGGGAAAGCCTGTAAAGATGAGACAAAACCCAGATGAGCCTTATGACTTCAAGCTCTTGGGACACCTGCTGAGTGAATTTTGTTCACTTGCTTTGTACAGTCTGATGTGATATTAAGGTGCCATCTGAAGAATCTTTCAGTCAGATGAGGTGTCATCTTCAGGTTTCAGTTTGTACTCCTGCTCCATCTGCAGTTTGAGTGCACCTGGGCCCACCACTTGATTTATTTCTTTGCCTGTTCAAAAAACTTTCACGTCAAGAATTCCTCTTGTGTCTACAAAAGTTGTTTTGATGAAGTGTGAGGTGGAAGGGATTTTTCTCCTCCTGTTGCATATAATTTAAGTAAGTTTGGTGGGAGCTTCTGGTTAAGAAAGACCGATGGATAAGGCCAGAGAATGAGCACAGGGAGCGTGCTGGAGTCTGAGTGAAACGTGCTAGAAACTAGCAGCAAAATGCAGAGCAGAAACTGTGCTACTGCAAAGAACCATGAGTCCTCCAGACATGGACAAAGGCTGCCTTTTCCCTCTACCCGCAGTCACTGGTGCAGCAGGGTCTTTATCCCGAAATAAAATGGTGAGACCCTGGTATAAACAGGAGGAACGCTGCTCTTGCCTTCTCTGGTGCATGAATGGGAGATAACACTGCTTGAGCCAGAAAAGCCATGTTTGCTCAGGATTAGACATTTGAACAAGGACTAGACATTTGTTTTTTGAAGTATCTTTTCTTCCCCAAACAATGTAAGAAATGAAAATCTTGTTTCCATTTAAATCACAGGAGCTTTGTCATGGACTTTCACGGTGCCAGAATTTCTCACTAAGTTTTTTTTGAGCACCTGAGCTCAGGTATGGTTCAGAAGAACAGAGCTGCCATTAGAAGGTTGCTCCCAGCCTTCCTGTGTTGTATCAAGGTCTGGAGTTAACAGGGCAGTATCAAAGCGTGGCACGTAACCTGTTTCTGCATTAAATACACCCATATTATCTTACATCCCAAGCAGCCCAGATTGTCAGTAGACAATTATGGGTTTTGCTGGGTTTATTTTGATTGGCCTGCTCTCAGTTTTCCATAGTGGTACTCTATTTGTAAAAACAGATCATTAATGATAACAACAGATGACATGTGTCTGAAATATGGGGTGGATGAGGGGAGTTAGTTTTTCTTCCTATTTTTTTTTTTCCTGAGTGTCTGCACTTTGACAGCGCATTTGCCAGGCTGTCACTTGCTTGAGAGATCCACAAGATTAGGACCTCATTGTGTGAATGTTTTCACAGCACTTGTTGCTATAAAGAATCTTCACACTTTGGTGGATGAAATCTGGACTCCTAGACACAAACTGTTAAGAAGCAATCATAACAATTAGCTAATGTGTCAACAATTAGCACTTTCCATCAACTGGCATTGAGTGGAACCTTCTTCTTATCCATACGCAGACAAAAATGCAATGATGTAGTAAAGAAAAGCAGTGGAGTTGGCTGCTCTCATCCCTTGCTGTAGCCAGCAAGCTCCCATGGGCATTGTTTACAATGATTATTCTTCCATTATGATGTTATTGCACAGGTCAGGGGCGGTAGCTAGACTGAAAATAAGCTTCCCCCCCCCCCTTTTTTTTTCCTTAAACTTTTGGCTGCTTTTACAAAAGTACAACAGAAACAACTGCTGTGAAAAGGTCAGCCAGTAACAGTACTTTAGTGTTTAACTGGTAAATATTTCAAAATAGTATTTCTAATATTTTACCATTTGGAAGTTTTTCAATGCATCTCCAGCCCAGTGCGACTCAATCATTGTAAGATTTCCACAGCCTCCACTGGGAATTCTTTACAATAGGTACATTATAGTCTGTTACTGTATCTACCACCAGTTGGTCAGAATTTGTTTTAATATCTTTTTATATGGCATGTTACTGGAAGTAATAGAAAAAGCACTGTTTTCTCAAGTATTTTACATATCTCCATATGTAAGTACTGAAGAGAACTGAAGATAGGTCTTCCTCTTACCCACACAGTAGCTTCTTAGGCGACAGCACATGTGACTGGAAAGAAGATCAATGTCTTCTCCAAGGAAATGTCTTTTGGGAATGTTTCCTGTAACTCATGGCGTTCATATCAGGCTACTGTGAGACAAACACCAAGTACTGCAGCATCAGTGAGGGTTTCTCTGGTTAATCGTGGAGCTGGAGCCAAAGTGAAACTACGTTAAAAAGAAGCAGCGCAGTTTCTAAAAGTAACGCTCTGCTTGACTGCCAGCCAGAGCGGCTGATTTAAAACAGGGCACGATGCTGGAGCGCAGCCTCATCTAGTGCAGCACCCTGGGAGCCACATCTTGGACTGTGTGTGCACGTTTAGGAATGGTTTGACAGCTCCATAAAGAAGGTGTGTTAATCTGAACAAAGAGGTGGTGGTAAGGATGCAAATAAAAGCAACAGTAATCAAAGTTTACTGATTTCTCCAAGTTCAGCATGTGCTGTAACAAAGGAAAAGGACGTCTCTGTGGCTTAGGGGCAGATGCACCATCTGCCCACTGCTTCCAAAATCTCCCTGAGACTTGTCTTTGGGTACAAACCTAGGACCTGAACATACCTTGCTCGCCTCCTTTGAATCCAAGTTCTTCCCTGTCCCCTCCTTCCAGCCTGGGACATTGTGGTACAAAACAAATGTTTGAGATTTTTGGAGTGGCGGGGACCTGGGGGTGGGGGAGTATAATTGCACTGAGGATTATTAATATGGGAAATATGGTCAATAAACGTGAGAGGGGTTGAGTAACGCAGAAACATTCTTTACAAATTCTTTAGTAACGGAGTAGGCAGAGTGCCACAGACAAAGAAAATCCTCTGAATTACAAGTGTGTTCTTATGGCTTTTGCCAAGATGATGACAAAACCCCTTCTTTCTTCCCGCATTAGGACTCCTATTCAATGATACACTTAAGCATGTTTTTAAATTCCGTTGACATTTGAAAGCACTGTTGACTTTAATAGGACTTAAGCACCTGTTCATGGTTAATTGTGTACTTTCAGGACTTTTCTCGAAGGAAAAAAAAAATGGATAGTCTTAGGCATGTGCTTAAAGTTAAGCAGGTGCTTAAGTGCTTTGAGAAGCTGAGGCATTAGAACTGAGTCTAATCCTCCCTGAAGTCCAAGGATGGCTTTTCCCTGTGTGCCTGGTACAGAGGAACAAGTTGTTTAAGTGATAAAATGAAGACATGAGAAATATCTAAAAGAATAGTTTTTCAACAGCACCCAGTGAGGGCTGTCAGCTGCTGACACCTGAATTATAAAATGAATTTATAACCAGACTGAATGTACTATACTAAAACATCTTCCAAAAACACTTACAGCTATGGATGCAGATAATTTCACTGGGTAACTATAATTATACCCTGAAAACTCACATTTTCATTGATGCGAGAGTTGTTCCCAGCCAGTGCAGAGCTTGATCCCACAAGTGAAGAAGGATTGACTGCCCTTGGGTAAGATGGGAGAGGGAAAATATTTTTTTTTCTCTGAGGAAGGACTGTTTCGGTGTAGGGATTGATGATTTAGAGAAAACAGTGCCAGATATCTTTCCTGCCTCTTAGCCTGGAATGAGGCAAATAGCTTTTGGGTGATGATGGGATTACAGCGTCTCTTCTTGAGAGCTGCCCTGGATGTTTCTTCATCTCCACTCCTTGTCTGGGAGGCTTCTCTTTTCCTTCCTTCTCTTGGTTCATGTTATGAATTCCATCACATCAGGGACTGTCTTGCTGGAAGGTGACGAGGAATGCCCAGTGATGCACCACGCTGGGGCAAATCTGAATACACAGTGCCTTGGGGAGTGAGCAGCTTCTCCACCAGCACCTTGACCATGAGTCTGGCCATATTTGGTGTTTTTCTCAAAACCCCCTTTCCTTCAGGACTGTGAGTAAGTGACAATGATGTCTTCTGTTTAAAGAAAAAAAAGAGAAGAAAGAAGTTTCCAGCCCTTGTGGTGACAGAGAGAAGCTGGAAGGAGAGACCAAACACCATTCCCAAATAAGAAGGCAAATAATTGGAATCCAGCATGCATTTGTAACGGCAACAAAACACCCCTAACGCAAAATAAACCCAAAATTCAGCTGTATTCCTTCCTGAGTGAGTTTGTGTGGTGGAGTCAGCAGCACTATCTTGCCTGTGGGAGGTGAGGGATGCCCAAAGAAGGTTCCCCTGCCTGGGACTCTTGGTGAGATTTAACCCCTTCACCATAAAACTGATAAAATTAAATGCAGTTTAAGGGGTTCACAGGGAATTGTGAGGCTGTGGCTAGAAGGATGAATTCCTTGCCTGGCTGTGTTTCTGGAGAGGCTGAACATATATAAGCTGGACAGGAGGAGTTTTATCTTGGTCAGGAATCTGGTAATCAGAGCAGAGTGTTTCACACAAGAGCTGCCAATTCCTGTCCATACCGTATCACAGATGATTAGGAAAATAAAAACCTCGAAAATTCTAATTTTTTCTTATTCAGCTTATTTACAAAACCTTCATATGGGAGAATGGCAAGCAGTCCTCATCACTGCAGTCAGGAGAGCAAAAACAAGGAGAGCCAGGTGCTCCAAATAAGAAAATGTCAGGGAGGCTCTACATCTCCGCTGAGCAGCCTGAGCTATAAATTTTGGCAATGCCACCACTGTGACCTGGAGCCTGGGGGAAGAGAATAGTATAAAAATGATAAATCACAGCCAGAGTTCCAGATCTTAATCAGACAAAGAAAGCTGGTTCCATTATCAGACAGATTTATATAATCGCTTACTAATAATGCTGTCTTCTTCCTCCGCTTTCTTTTAGTAAGACCCCAGATAGCAATCCTGAGGTCACATCCATCCTGGCGTTGGAAGGGACCACTGCTCTTCCAGCCTGGGATTCTGTGTCATGCAGGCAGTGTTTCCTTGCATTAATACCTGCTTGAACCAGAGCACCTCTCAGGCATGCAGCGAGTCCGGGTGCTGAGCGAGCTCAGCAGCGGGAGAACTTTCCTAACAATTATTTTTGGTTGTTTTCCTCCTTGCAGTGTTTCCAGCTCCCAGCCACTGCTCTCATTGTGCATCCATTTATGTCAGCTGCAGAGATTTCCATGGTCAGGCCACTGTGAGCTTCTTTCCCCTTTCCCTCCCAACAAGCTAACGAGGCTCTTCCCCTCGCTTTTCGGTACAAAAGCTTTTGGGTTTATATTGCTCCTCTCTTTTGAATCCTCTCTGACATTTCACACTCCTCTCAAAGTGGAGGTGCCAGACCTCGTGGCAGTTTTCCAGGAATATTCTCTTTGGTACCACCACAGTTGCATCCCAGCTGTGTCCCAGGCAGGTCCACTGCTGCTGCCAACTTTTAGGGGAGTCTGATCTCTCTGCTGCCTTGGTGCTTTCCCTACTCGCAGCTCCTTAATTTTTGCATCTTCTGAATGTTTGTCAGGTGTCTCTTCCTTGTCATCAGTTAAGAACTGTGATTGTGACAGTGCCAGAAAGTCATTCTCGTAGGAGTCTTGGGAAATTATGGTTGCTTGATAATGATTTCTTTTTGCAGTTGCAGATTTGAATTTGTCTTTCAGTTGTGTGTTAGTGTCATTCTATTTGATTCCATTTATCAGAGAAAATATAATAGTTTACTAGTAGTCTTTGCCATATTTCAGTCTCTAAAATATCATCCAAGGATTTATACTGTAATATAAATAAATAATATTATCTAGCCAAGTATTTTGGATAGTTTAAAAATATTATGTGACCAGCACTACCTTTGCCAGGTAAGTTAAAGCTAAAAAAATCTGTTTACTTTGATAGAGACCTACTATCTGTAAATGCAGATTAATTAGCATTAACTCTAAAAGCATTAATTTCTAAGAAGAAAACCTTTTAAAGGAAATAACATCAATATAATATGCCTACTCTGGTAGTGATTCAATTTGACTCTACCTGGCTGCTGCCTCTGCCTCATCTCAGATTCCAAAACAAGGCTGGAGTTCCTTCAGTCTTCTGAAACTGGCACTTCTTACAAATCCACAGTCACAGGTCAGGGATGTCTCCTTCAGCTGCCGTAAAACTCTTGCATGCCAATTTTTTGGATACGTTAATATAAAAAAAAATAGTCTGGCTTTCATAGCTGAAATTCAATTCCCTTCTGTGTTATTTTGAGATTAGGCCACTGCTGAGTGTGTGTGTGCTATGACATTTTTCCCCAAATATTTTGCAGAAGAATCTGTTTGAGCACTACTTGCTTTTGTACCTTATTTTTGACAATTAACCATAGTACCATAATTCAGATCATTTTTGTTCCTACTGAACTTGAGTTTTTCTTGTGTCATTATTTTCCTCTGGCAAATGTCTGTAATTTATAGCTTGAAATTAACATTTATGGCTCTTAGCTTCCCTCTTTTCTGTTATATTTATATCAGCTCCCACTTCCCCTCTAAGTGACACTGTTTTATAGGTTTTTCTCTTTGTTTGGGTTTTTTTATTTTTTACTTTTGTGGCGACTTACTTTCTCAACTACAGAATAAAACCTTGTAAACATCTTGTAAAATGTTAACTGATCCCAAGTATCATTCCTATACTTCAATTTAATTTGCCCTTTTCCACTGAATGCTCTGATAATTGCTTTCAGCTTAGTAAAACCATCCCTTAGAGCAGTAAGTGTGTTAACTGGTGGGACTTTTATTCTTATTACACATAATGAGCGTAATTAATGTGATTTCACAAGGACTGGGTGTCATCAGCAAACTGCTGTAATCCAGGTCATTGCAGTGAGTGAATCCCAGCTGAAACTGTATTTTCCCAAACCCCTCTATTCCTTTCTAATTAAATTTGGGATTCTCTCATTGCATGTTTTTGTCGCTGAAGCCATGTAGTCAGTCAGGGTAAGAGCACGTATTTGTAGCAGCTCTGTAGCCACAAAAACACCGCCAGAGAAAGATCAGGGTGTTGGGAGACGTCTCTGCACCATCCTCATTTTCCTTGGAGGAAGGAAAAGCAGCGTGGGGAAATGTGTGCCCCTGCGCTCTGAAGCGTGCTGTCCAGACACCTGTACATAACGTGGAGTTAAAGAGGGGAAATAATGGGGGAGCCAGTTCTGTTGTCATTTCCATTTGGATCATCCTCATCATCACATTTCAGGGTGACAGGTACAGAAATAAAGTGTGAAAGTCTCCTTCCATGGTGCATTCTGAAAGGCTGCACCTGCATTCGAGCAGAGGCGTGAGATAAGGGTTTGAGCTGCTTGTGTGTGTCTGTGGGTACGAGGGGACGCCTGCATCTACGGAAAATTAAATTCTGCTTTAGTACCAAATACGTTTGAGTGGACTGGGAAAGACTCTTGGGAAGATGCTGAGTCTTTCTGCTATGATATTTTCTGGTAATTAAACAGTTCTCTATTTTATAATAGTTAGTGAAAATGAGAGTGGTTGGAAGGGTTATTTCTGTCTGTTACTATTAGATTCTCCAGATTTGCTGACCCTGAATAATTAAATGTTTTTGATCACTCTGTTTATATTACCTAGAACTGAAGTAATTCTGATCCTTCAGCAAACTTGAAGCACAGCATGGAACATACTGAAAGGCGCCAAAAGATGAAACATTTCAGTTTTGTGGTTCACATCTGTCTGTCCTGAGACCAGGAGACCATTATAATACACTTAGAGCATTTAAAAGCTCCTCAAGGTTGAAAGCCCTGATTAGGGCAGTATCTGTTCACATGTGGGAGTCCTGCCTGTGCCAAACCTGGGAGCAAGGAGCCCTCGGGTCCCTTTTCCATGGGAAAAGATGTTAATAGTGTGGGGTAGTGGGGGAAAAAATAAGAGGAAAATGTAATCAAGGAGACCCTGACACTGAAGTGAAAATAGCAATGTACACATCCATCAGTTTGTACTGTTTTTACAGAGAGTATAAAATATTTAAACTGAAGCCATTAATCATCCTGCTCCTCCGTTCTAATCCATGGGAACCACAGGAGGTCACCAAATATGCATTTAATATAAAAGAATGAAAAATATTGGAGGGAAAAAGTAGTGTAGCCTAAGAGCTAGAAATGCTAAGAGCAAAACCAAAAAAATCTCAAGCAGAAATTTTGCTAAAAATTAAAATATTATTTTTATAATGCTCTGTTGGAAAAGCACTACATTTTTGGGCAGAAATTCAAAACGCATTTAGAATTAGTTAAAAAAATTCCTAAGATGGAAATTGGTTTTACTTCTTGATTTTATTATTTTTTTAAGATACCACTGGATAGGACTATTCTCTATTTTGTTTATTTTGATAAAATCCCAATATTTCTCATGGAAAACAGATGCTTCTTGCAGAAGCCATTGCCAGGTTCACAATCCAGGTTTCCGTCAGGTAATTTTGATGGATGTTTTAAACTCCTCACACCCACTGGGTTTTGTGCCCTGGGCTGATATTGCCCCCCAGTTTCAATACCTAAAGGTGAGAGGGGAGGGAGGGGGGATGGGGGTCCCTTTCCCTGCCGTCACTCCTTCACTGGGTGTCGGCGTGGAGAGGAATTCCAAGGGCTGTGGCTAAGCTGCATCCCTGTGATTCATCCAAAATTGTTTGAGTTTCCTGGAGCAAGCCTGGCTCTCGGTTAATTTATTTATTTACTGGTACAACGCTGTGTGGAGTCAGAGCTGGCGCTGCTGGGAGGGGATGCCTTGGTGCGGAGAGATGGGGGGTGGCAGAACGAGACTTTTACTGCCCAGTCAAGGGCTTGGAAGGTGGAAGTATTTCCATTATGTTCCCAGGTATCCCACGCCTGCTGTAGGAGCTCAAAGAGCTCTGCTGTGCCTTGTGCCGCCCGGGAATGCGGGAGGGACGGAGCACACGGCACAACCGTGCGCTTCCAAAACCTGCATTCAGCCTTGGCACAATGCAGCCACTGTGGAAGAAGACATTAGGAACAAAAAATAAAGCTTGAAGCTTCGAGAGCAGGCTGCCAGAATTATTAAGAAAAACATCAAAATGATGCCATTAAAAACAGATGGGGATTCTATAAAGTATTGAAAAGAAAATGTTTAATTATGAGCCTTATGCAAAACCCATCAAAGTTGGATTAATATTATAGTGCTGTTGCTGTAGAGGGTTTAAGTAGTCCGTGGTGGAACATTAATCTTTCACTCCTTTAAAAATAATGTTTTCCTTTTGTTGATGACAAATTCCATCTCTTCACTGTTGAAATCATATATCCAGATTAATAGCATCTAGCATAATGAAATCAAAAGGCACAGGTAATATGGATTAGTTTAGAAAACAACAACAACGAAGGGGAAAAAAAAGCCCCAAGGGGAAAAAAAAGCTTCACTGGATGAGTGCTTTTGTCAACATCACTGTATTTTTTCCTGTTGTTGAAAGATAAAGGGGCAGTCTCTGTTCATAGGTATCCTTGTCTGTCTGGGATGTTGTGTCATGGATGTATATCTATACTGTTTCTAGCAGGGTGTCATACATAGGATGCTTTACAATTTTTTGGGGTGAGGGAGCCTTGTCTGTCTCAAGTTCCTGGCAGATTGCCTGTGGCTGCACAATCTGAACACCTCTGGCAAAAATTGCTGCCACGAACTTGCCTCTCCCAGCTTAGCTGGCTGGAAAAACTAGAAAGAGATTTTGTGGTGTTATTTAATCAAAGCACTTGAAGTGTGGCATTGCTGGCGTGAGGAGGGTTATTTTGAGAATGTAGGGCTGCTATTTCCAGTTCCCTTTGCCATGGCATCACTCTGTCCACCTATGTGGGAGGGTTTTGGTGAAAGTTGTGCCCATGCAGACCCATCACTGCCTGGCATTTCCTATTCCCCCTGTGATCTATGCTGCCTCCCTGCATGGAGAGATTTGCACCCCTGGTAAGGAGTTTCAGACTTTTTCCTTCTTCATCAATTTGGTTGGGCATTGGAGGAGATGGCAAATTTTTTTTCACATGTGTCACTTTGCTTTTGAATTCCTGGAAGTGTCCAAGGTAAGATTGAAAGGTGACATGAGCAATTTGATCTAGTGAGTGGCACCCCTGACCACAGCAGGAGCTTGGAACTAAATGATCCCTAAGGTCCCTTCCAACCCAAACCGTTCTGTGATTCTGTGATTCCTTTCCCTGGTGGAGTTGGGCATAGGTGTGAGCTGCTGCTTTGGGTGGGAGAATACTCCAAAATTAATCTTCCCCTCCAGCCTCTGTCATCCTGGTGTCTGAGCCTGGAACTCTTACATAAGGAGAGGAGATTTTGATCCCATGTTTTTTCTCCTTGACTGTTCTCTCTTTAGGTCTGGGCTGCAGTGCTGGGTGCATCAAGCCATGTGTTGGGATTCACTGCCCTGGCCCTCCATCATGTGTCTTTCCAACATTTCCACCCAACTCTTTGTGCACAAAGTTCTACCTGTGCTGCTTAAAACTCAGCTGCTTTCTCAATGAACCACAGGGTCAAAAACCTGTTGCTGTTTTTACTTAGTACTACAAGAACAATTTTTATTCTTCCTTTCCATCCCCTCAAAAAAAGAATTAAAATAATCTGTGCTTTATTGAATCACCAGGTACACCAAAAGCAGGCTCTTATTTTAGCAAAAATATCAACACTGACTGCCAAGGTAGATTTAAGGTATTCATTACAAAATATTTTGTCCTGGGCTTTAAGAATAATGCGCTTTCAGTACAAAGAAATGGTTATTCTGAACATTGGACTTTTTTTTCTTTTAGTTATTTACAATAGGTTTCAAGATTTAGAATTACCATGAAAGATTTACTTATATTGCAGTTCATGTAAAATTTAAAATCAATAAAGTAAATAAATTTAGCTTGTCTGCCTGAATCGATTTCCTCCTATGCTAAAGCAGCCCTGTAATGCTGCACTTCCTTATCTCCCATGTCATCCTCCAGTGATAGTCTCGGGCTTGAATGGTGCTGTGTTATCATGTCCTTTGCAACATAGTGTTCCTCTGAGCCTCCTTCCACTTCACTATTTCACACCTGGGTTTGGATCCTCACCTCCCACTGGATGGGGAGCTGCCGGTGCTGGGAGCCAGGACCCAGCTTCCTCCCCTTTGGAGCAGCCCTGTGCTCTCACAGCTGGTCCTGGAGAAAGGGAATATTGCTGCCAAAATAGGGACAGGTAGCTGGGCTTGGACACAGCCAAGACATGCGTGGAAAAGGGCTGAAAGGCTCCTCGGCAGGGCAACCCCACTGGAGAGGGAAAAAGAATTGCTCCTTGTTTTTCCCACTTTTTTTCCCCTCCAAAAATGCTGGTACTTGGGAACGAACAGAGCTTCCTTTTTAGGTTTTTATTGTTGTTATTGTTATTTTATTATTTTTTTATTTGTAGGATTTTAGTGATGATGAAAAGCAAATGTGCTCCTCCACCCTTTGCATGGGTATTTTCCTCAGCATGAGAGGGGGCAATTGCAGTGTGCACAGAAAGAGGAGAGACCCCCCCTCAGTGATGGATTTTCATTGGGTTTGTCATCTTTTTTATACAGATGCCTTGGTCAGTTGTCAAAACTGGCACACCCGTGGGAGATGCCCTGGCATGGCTGAAATGCCAGGCTGCAGGAAAGCACTTGGTCAGGAATGCAGTGACCAGTTCCAGGTTTTACCCTTGGCAGTCTCATCAGCATTTCTCATGGAATCACAAAAGATAACATAAACCATGGACCTACCCTGCAGTGCTGTCGAGTGTGCTCAGCAGACACAGCTGCCCCATTCATAGGATTTGCAACAATAATAATCTAAAACTGATGAGCTTTAAAAATATTGGATTTACTTATTAAAAAAGGAAGCACATAAATACAAATGCTTTGATTCTGGGTCTGGCAAAAGGGTAACTTTTTATAGCCACACAAACAATGTTCTTTTAAGGCAGTACTCTGGTTTCATGTGTAGTGAAATGTTCCTTTTTTATTACTTGTGAAAGAAAAGAAAATATCAACCCCGTCTGTCAGTGCTGCTGTTGAGTTTAAGATGGAGCACCCTTCCGGAAGCTGCGAGAGAGATGTCTATAAAATGTTAGGCTGACTTTAAAGAAAACAAAAAGGAGAACAGAAAACAGAAAAAGAGAGGGCATAGCCATATAGTAATAATAATAAAAAAGAGGAACAGATCTCTTTCTGGTTTAAGATGGGATAAATACAAGTGGAACCAGTGATGTACCGTATTTATACCAATTCAGCAGCAAGAGGTTTGTGTATGTCCAAAACTCAGGCGTTTGAGCAAATAAATACAAGCTATGTAATCAGTTTTATTTGTTTTCTGAGTCATGTCTGGTGCATGGAGGCAAAGAGGCTCCAGTTAGAGGAGTGGATTAGAGAAGTGGAGTTGTCCTTCCGGCCGGAGCTGATGGTGAACTTGGAGCATTAATCCATAGGAAGTCCAGGATGTCCGTTTTGGCTCTGTAGCTGCCAGCAGGTTTGCAGGTGATTTTGAGCACGATGTGGTTCTAGCCCAAATACAATTCTCATACCATCCTGGCCAGCCTTGGAGAAAACAGGACGTGCTGGACTGGGTACGTGCATTAATGACCGGCTTTCCCAGATGCAGAGCTGTACAGCTCCTGAGGCTGTTTCTCACTAGAACTCTTGGCTGAGATGTGGGGAATTGGGCTAATTAAGAAGATGTTAAACACAGCTCTGCAGTAACAGCAGCTGACTGGCACGCTGTCTGGAACAGGGGGCTTACTGAGCCTGACTGTCACGAAGCTGGGAAAGGAAGAACGTGTCATTTTATTAACTGCAAAATCGTCTTTGATTGCATTAGCGAGGCTCTCCCGCAGCAATGAAGCCTAATTTTCCAGGGAAAGCCGAGTGGGTGCCCGCAGGGGAACACTGTGCTCCGCAGGTCAGCCCAGGCTTTCATTTCTTCCCCCTGTTTTTTTGATAAAGAGCTCTATGTTGTCAGAAATGAGCAGTGGTGGTTGCCCTCCTAAGTACCTATGGATAGGCTTGAACAAGTGCTTAGTCTGGAAACTGCCGAGCGTCAAGTCAAGAGACTCCTGTCCTGTTCTGCACCGCTGGGAACCAGCGCTTCTCCTGGCGCCGAGACGAGGGCAAGAAAAGGGCTGTAGTCACCCATTCAGAAATGGTTCAGGAATGCCAGCCCAAACTTTTGAGATCTTTTTCCTTTCTAATTTGCCTATTTAGTAAATAGGTAAAAAAAATTAATCCCATACAGTGCCACTTTTAATTCCATTATCTGCTGTTTTTTCACCAGGGACATAAGCTCTGTCCCTGCATGGGGCAACTGAGGTTTAATTCTGCACCCAAGAAGTGGCAACGCTCTGCTGCTCTGCAGGAAAAACTCGGTCCATGCAAAGTAGAAACACTCAGGACCAGCCAGGAATATTTCTGAGCATATGTAATCAGTGCAGAGCTCGCAGACTTTATTTAAACCTTCAACTTTTCTACACTTAGATTGTCAAACATTTTAAGCCCATCCACCAAGTCATCACTTCCACTCCTTGTGTTTAGATTTGCAGAATTTGATTTTGAATTACTTTTTTTAAATAGAGGTTTTTATTTTTCTTTTCAAGTAGTGAAAACACCCTCTCCTCCCTGGGGCAGATGGGGCACTGGTATCAGAGAGGGTTTCCTGCTCAGCCTGAAGATGCTGCACTGGTTCCCTGATGCTCATTGAGGTGCCTTAACTCAGCCACCAGCACAGCGACTTCTGCCTGTTGCTTTACAGAGATCATGGGCATAACAGCAGAGAAATATGAAGTTGTGACACCATTTACTGACCAGTACCATGTAGTTAATCCAGTATTTCCTCTGAGAGGGGTGATATGATAACAGACTGTGATTTTAATTTTAATGGCTACTAATGCGTGATCCTGTGCAGCTTGGGGTGCATTAATTAGGATGTGAGAATAGCTGAAAACAGATAAAGGGGTGGGTCAGGATGGCAAGCTCTTATGGTATCCACTTTGCAATATCAAGTATTTATATTGATCCAGCTGCTGGACTCTTGTATACACTCTTCCTTGAGTTGTATATGAGATTAAATTCATGTCTGTGCTCATCTTTCTCAAGACAAGGAAAAAAAATACTGGAGGAGGGACATGGTATCAAATGGGCAGCCTTGGTTTACAGAGATGCCTGGTTTTCTTGTTCCCACGTGCACAAACCCAGCTGGGGATGTCAAACTCCCCCAGTATTTCGCCTTCTGGGTCTTATCCACACTGAACATTGAGAACTTGCTGTGAACAAAGTGCTTGTGCAAACCATGGAAACAAGGTAGGATCTTAGCCCTGATTAATTTAATGGTGTCTCCAGAAAGCTGTAAAACTACCCACAAAATACCCCCAATATTCCCTCCACACACCAAAGAGCATGAAAGTCCATTTCCATAGTGCAAGGAAAATACGAGGGGGTAGAGCAGGGAGACGTGGATTTGGGGCAAACTTGGCTTGACCTTGGTTTCCCTGAGGCTGGAGGGGATGTGAAGGATGTCCCCATCCCTGCCACGTGCTCCAGGAAGCAGGATGGAGGGTCTTAGTGATGTCTTAGTGTGGGCAAAATGACAAGGTTTGTTTGTTGTGCTTCAGTTTCTCCTCCTACAATACAGAGTTTGAAACGCAAATAGATTTAGAAGGTTTTTTAAATTATTATTTCAGTCATTTTATTGGTCAGTTCCAGCTGCTGCCATTTCAGGTTGATGATGGCTGTTTTCTGTCCTCTCACACAATTCCTGTGTGATCCCAGGTACGATCCCTCAGCACCACCGAGCTCCCCTCGGGCAGAGTGGCCGGAGCTCAGTATTTCGCACGGCCCCGGCGTGGTTTCTCTGCGCTATCTCCAAAATCAGCCCCGCGCCTCCTCCTCCTCCTCGTTTATCAGCCAGAGCACACAGATAACATCCTCGTGACGTGGCCCTGACCTTTGTCAACCTTTGTTAAGACTCCATCTGAAGTCCGGCCGAGTGTTTGTAAACAGGATGTAATTAAGGCTGGGAACTGACAGCGCCTGATGGGAGGACAATGCGGAGCTGGCGGGACCCGGGCTGTCAGATGTCCGCCCGCATTGTGCTGCCGGTGCCGTCGTGGTAATTGGTGTCCTCTGGCCGAAGGAAGTGCACTCAACTCGGATTAATCTGCCGCAGTGCGGGGGCCATCCCTGCGAGCGCGAGTGTTTCCTCCGATAAACCCCCGAGCGGGGCGGAGGGAGCGGCAGGAGCTGTGAAAGCCGAGACCGCGCTGACAGGTGCCCACCGAAAACTGGGAACAGGAAAGGTGTGGGGCGACAAAAGCTGGCAAAGACACGGCGTCTTCGCAGCTCGCCTTATCGGCCGGGCGAGCGGGGCAGGTTGAGGGCTTATCGGGGCTCGGGGCGGCCGGAGCGGGAGCAGGATGAGCCGGAGGAAGGGATGCGGATAACGCCGGCTGCGGGCGCTGCTGGATGGGGCTGCAGGAGCGCCCCTGGCAGGGCTGGAGCGACAGCTTTAGTCCCACGTTTTGCCCAGGGCAAAGTTTAAAATACATATACATACATACATACATACATATATATATATATATATATGTATGTGTGTATAAAGTGTATATATGCATGTACATCTGTACACATACATATGAAAACGAAAACTCATATATTCGTAATTGAAGGGAAAATTATTTTTTGGCTTTTTGGATATTAGTTTTTTTTTAATATCCCGATCAGGTTTTGTAGCTCATTGTATATCCCTGAACTTGTTCATAAGTGAGGGTAGTGAGGGCTGAAGTGACTAAATGCGAGGTTGATACCAAGTATCCCATTTTGTTTGTCCGCTGCTTGTCCAGGGATTAGGAAGAAGCTTGACTTTAAAATTTGGTTCTCATCACCTAATGTAAGCAAGGGTGTTTCAAAATATATCCCTTTAATTTTTCATATTTGCAGACTGACAGGTTTCTGTCCATGGTAACCTAAAGGTAGATAAATATACATGGGTGTTCATTTATTTAAGAAAATGTACAGCATTCTGACTTTTTTCGGCATGTGTCTAAAAATGTTATGGTACGTTTAGATTACATCATCACCTTGAGGACTGTACAATGATTGCACTAACCCTTTCAGATTTATTCAATTAGTATTTAATGCAACACACTGGATTGCATATTCATTAGGAATTTCCAAATTGCCATTTTAACATGAAAAATAAAAAGGTGTCCACGAATCTGTGAATATAAGAGAATGTGTATGGCGAGATCTGTTTTAAATATATGGTGCAGATGCTTTGGAAATTAGTGTAACACCACGGTAGTTTCCCAGGGTAGCATCCTACAGAGCATCCAAGCGCAGAGTACTCATTGAATATTTTAAACCCTGTAATTTAGGGCTGGAGCAGTCAGATCACACTGCTTTGAAATCAATAGTCACATTCTTGTTCTACTCAGCTCTAAGGAGAGGTGAGCATTAGCAGGGGCATTCCCCATATCCCAGCGCAAGAGTTCTGCTGCGTCAGAAGGAAGAGGGGAAGGTGGCTGCTGTGTTGGGAGTGGCTGTACATCCAAATGGTGGTGACTTGTAGGGGATCTAGGAGGAAAAAGGACTCTGGTAACTTTTCCCCACTGTTTTAGGTCTGCTCAAGAAGGAAGCATTAAAAAGAAAAGAAACGTTAACCAAAAATCCACCTGTTCCCGGGGGAGAGAAGTGATTTCCAGAAGCCCAAAAAGAGACTAGAAAAAGTATGGTGCATATATATATATATACACACACACACACACACACGTATATTTCTGTGTAAGAAGACGAATGAATATTTTTTTTCTCAATATGGGAAGGAAAACAGAAAAATATTCTTTGGCAGCTTTGAGTTTACTTGACTCAGAAATATGCCTCAAAGTTCAAACCAAAGGATTGACCAATCCTCCAATGCTGCTTATAGCTGCAGATAGCGAGATTTGTTTCCAGATGTTAATGGGAGTAAGGCAGAAAAGCACAATAATGCCTGGAGCCCGTTGAGTGGAAGTGCCTGTTTTCCTATATTAGATTGTCCAGAGTTGTCAGACATCCATATCCCAGCGCTGGGAGGACAGGCAGGGATTGCGGTGAAGGTTTGCTGGGTTTGGGTTTATGTACATGTGTGCCTCGTCTGCAGAGTGCAATGTGAAGCAGAGCCCTTCACTCAACAGCAGCAAATAAATACAAGGAGGCAAAGGGCTGAGTACAACACCTTTGGGAGCAGAACAGGGCAGGAGAGGAGGGGAGGATGGACAGAAGCTGCTGAGAGATGCAAATGGGCTCATGGCTAAAGAGAGATGAGGCAAACCAGGGCAAAACGGTTCCACTTAACCCACCTAACCTGCTTAACTAAATAAACCCTTCCTGTGACATGCAGTGGGGTTTCCCTCAAAGACCACAGTCATTAGATGAAAGAGTTAAAGACAGAACACTCTGAAAGAATTAACTTTGATGTTTAAATATGTTTTTGGCATGTAAATACACCCGTCAAAAGAAAAGGAACAAAATACCCAACGCAGCAAATACAAGGTGTTTTATTTTTTGTTTGGGAAGGGTGGGTTAAGTTAGGGTTGTGGTGGTTTTTTTTTTTTTTGGTAGGTAAATCATTTTCTTTTTAAATGAAATTCTGTTTGACTGCATGAAATATGAACAGTAATTAAATGCACAGTCTGTGGGCCTTCCATACTTTAAAGCTCTTTCTTAAAAAAAAACCCCAACACAACTGCTCACCTCAGACAGGCCAATTACCCAAGAATGATGGAGTCAAGAGGAAAGTAGCTAAATTTCTTTACTTGAATGATCACAACCACAAGCCAGTGATTAGTCCCTGCAGCACCAGCGGGGATGTGGTGGGGACACTCACATTGGAAGACTTCAAATAGTCATTTCCTTGGTTAAAATAAAATCTGACTGCACTAAATAGACAGTTTTTAATCTCAATTGGACATCTGAAGATTTCTCAAGCTGTTGTTGGCTGCGGCAGAAACAAATTTTTCTGCTTTGTTGATTAAACCAGTGGTCTCCACCATTGCTTATCGGCCTGCGACGAGCTGTTCTTTTTAATTAAAAGTGAGCCACCACGAGAGAGCAATTAACAGCTAGTAATTACTGTGCTCTTCAGAACTGCAACATTTTGCCTTTCATTCCAATTATATAATGGACAAGTGGCTTTTTGATCTTCAAATTAGTGAGCTCTTGTACTATTTGTTTTGAGGCAGATTTGGAAGGTTAATGATGGCCTGTGGTGGCACTCTTTCCACTGACTGATGTAAGACAAGAAAAAAAGGGGAAGGAAACAGGAATAGTCTATCAAGAAATGCAAATGCTGCCTTCATGATAATGAACAGGAGAAACACAGGCAACTTAATATGCAGGTTATTTAATACAAACCAAAAAAGCCCTCGTTTTGGTGCTAGCCCGTGCTATGGAATTCTTTTTTCTTTTTTTTTTTAAATAAAAAAAAGTTTAATTAAGCATTTCAATATAGATTCTTTAGAGAGTGACACATAACATTTAACTGTTTGATACTTAATTGTGTTTGCCTTTGATTGTGGCACCTATAGTTAAATGTTGTACAACATTACTGAGGCATTGAACTGTCCCCTAGGACACGCGAGGCATTGACTTTGTCTAAAATCTTTTAAGTAATAAGTCTTAATATATTTAATGGCCACTGTGCCCTTTGAGTACAAGGAGCCCTTACATCACAAACAGTTGTCTAATTTTAATTAATATTGATTTGCATCTCTTAAATAAAAACTATAATTGTTGCTCTTGCTTATGGCTCTGTAATAATCCTAGAGGATGGACATGGGGGATATGCTGTGTGTATGGGAGTGTGTGTTTTAAAGACGGATCAATAATGCTGTTATTAGGGCTGATCTCTGCTCTTTTGATTAGAACTGCTGCAATCAGCTGAGTGCTGCTATGCTGACTTACACCAGTTGTGGTCTTGGCATCTGATTTTTTAAAATTGTTATTATTACTGGTATCACTTTTTCATGTACAAATACAAATAAGGTTAGCTCTGGTCTCGGCTACACTGATTTTTTGCAAGAAGTCAACAGCTGTAGCATTCTGCTGCCTCCTGAGTGAGTTAAGAATTTGGCACTTTACTTTTGCTGTGCATGGCTGGATTATGCATATCTGCACATCTTAACAAAACCACAGACCCCACCAAACAGAGAAATTACAGATGTTGTGGAAAAAAGGAGGTGTCTTCAGTGTGATGAATAAAGCATAAATCTCTTTCTATGGATTGCTGAAACAAGAATACCTGTGTTTAAATTTCTTCACACGCATTGATTTGGTTTTTCCTTCCTTTCCTAAACACAATCATTAACTACACAAGTAACAGTAGGTGTGACAGAACATAGACAAACCTTTTCTTTTGGGCTGTTAAAGCTTTAGTTTTGCAGTTGTTCCTGTAGGAGAGAAATGGACTGTTGATTTTCTTGGAGGCAGAATCAGGTTTGAATTACTCAGCAGATGCTGAAAAACTGCGTAAAAATCATGCTTTTAAAAGTGTTTGCATCATGTTTTCAAGTGTCCACCTAAAGCCTGAGCTGGAGTATACTATAATTAGGACTTTAAAAAAGGCTCTGCAACCTGTGTACCAAGCTGGTTACATGGCTTATGGTCTGCTGGATAACTGCAAGGTGAGCTCTTGAAAATGTGCACCCAGAGTCTCTTCCCATGCCTTGGCAAAAAAAGCTTCCACTGACAAAATTTTGGCCTGTGAAGAGTTCAGGACTGAACCCACACACAGGGCTTGGGAGGTAAAAGTTGGAGAGTGGGAAAATAAAGAGACTGAATTAAAATATTTCAAGCAGGAATAGGGACAATATACACACAGACAATTTGGAAAAAAGTAGTTCAGGTGCTTGAAAGTTTAAATCTCTTTAGAAGAAACTGTTGTGCTGAATGGTTGACTTTTCAATTACAGGTTTGTTAAGGATCATGGACTGTTTTGGTTCACTGTGTAGAGCAGTCCTCCTGAGTGGTTCCACGTTTGAAGATGAATGTGTGCTCTTTGTCACAGCAATGCTTGCCACGGGCTGAGATGTCACCAGTGTGATGTTTGTCTGCGTCACAGGGATGTGGAGGAAGTATCAGGGCTGCATTCCCATCCTCTCTCAGCCATTTGAACGGGTCACAGCAGCTCTGCTTTGTTTTCTTAATTCACAGCATATTGGGGTTTCTCTGGATTGTGAAGGGGAGGCTGAGATGACACAGGACCTCTGAGCCTCTGAAATGAACTGGGGTCATGCTGGGGAAAATGGATTGAAAGGAGTAAAAAGTGGGTTTGAAAATTTAGGAAGGTAATGTCAGGAGAAGGTTAGAGAGCAGGACACCTTTGAGCTGGACTTACTGGAGACATACACCAAAAACCTTCTCAATTTTCCTTTGATATCAGCAAGCCAACCCATTCCTTGGGTCCTGGCCTAGGGGAGGTGAGGTTTGTGCTCTCCCAGGAACACCCCTAACAAGTAACTGCTCCCATGGGGAGGGTTCCCTCTCTCACCTCCTAATCTATCCATAAACACTGCTAGGTAGTAATTTCTGATGACTATTGCTGGTGGTGATTTCTGCACCCAAGACCAAGTACCAGTTTCATGGTCACTTTGCCTATTATCTGTCCCTGCAGCATGGCCCTGGTCTGGTATAGCTCTGTATTTAATAATATCCCCAGGGAGTTCAGGAAAATGTTAAAAGGAATTGGCAAAATCGCTGAGATCACTGCTGTGACCTGAGCTTGGGCACTTACAATATCTAATTCAATATAAACATGACCTTGACTGTGGTCATTTGCACATGGCCCACGGGGCAAAGGCCCAAATGTTAAATGCTGACAGGTCAGGATGACACCCAGTGTGCACAGCTATATTTACATACTCAGGGTGCAATGAAATATAAACCAAACCTGAAACTCTGATGTGTTTTAGGTGCCAAGGAAGAAAAAGAATAACAGTTCTATCAGTGGCAGTGCTGCCCCTCACTGCAGTGAAAGGCTCTGAGAATTTCTGAATTATGGTTACTAATGCTGAAACCAGGCAGTGCTCCCCTGCCCTCGTGCGATGCCCCACAATCCTCAGGGACTCCACCCCAGCTTATCCTGACGGATATCAGCAGGAGAAGAGGATCCAAGCATTTGCTTCCACTCTTGCAAGCTCTTCACCGTATATCTACGTCCTGGAACCTGAAGGGGAGCCCTGGCAGCAGCGCCTGCCGTGAGGTTCACTTCCTTAAACAATCTATTCCCTTGATCTGCACACATGTGGTGGCTCCAGCTAATGGGAGCTGCACATGCTGGGTAAAAGGAGACTAAACCTTTCCTACATTTTTACTGGTGAAATACCGGAAATGGGATGGTGGCAGCCAACTAGATTGTGAGGACTCTTGTCAGAAATATGATTAGGAATTTGTTTCCATGTAGCTCACATGGTAACAGATATGAGACTTGAGCCAGATGAATAGTAGGTAATATCTGGAGAAGGGAAAGTGTTCTCTGAGATGTTTAAATGAGAATTCCAGAGCAGATGAAAATTGGCCTCTGAGGGAATAACATTTTCTTTTTCTTCATAACTGCGGATAAAAATTCCAAATAGATCATCAGTATGTATATTGAGGGGAGATCACATTCCTGTGATATTGCTGGAAAATTCAGTAGCAATGTATTTTTCATTTTTCATTTTTGAATTTTTTTTCTCCCTGAAAATTTTTTTCTTGGATTTTTGCCATATAATGCAATAAAATGCACCCATGAGATACAGGAGATTTAAAGTCTGTTGGTGTGCATTGCATTACACAGAGTCATACAGAATTTAAGGTCCTATATGTTAGTCTGCTTCTGAATCTACACAGGCAAGTACATCCAAGGTAGGAGAAGCAAAACCCTGGATGCCTCTGCTGTAGCTGGAAATATGAGAATAAGTCTTCTGGATGTGTATTTATTTTGGAGGCTCAGAAAAACCCAATAGAAGCAGGGCTGCTTTATGTGAGGCTTGGAGTGAAAGAATATATATATTCACCAAAAAAAAAGTGTGATCAATTTAACTTTCATCCTTTCTGCCTTGTCCTGCGTTGCAGTCACATCTCCCAGGCAGAGCAGAGCAAGGCTCCATGAGGGGCTTGAAGGGAATTGAAGTATAAATCACTATATTGCTAAAGAAGAAGATAATATAATTTTAAGCTATAAATTGAAATCTATAGATTTTAGTGAGAAGAGCTCTACTCAAGTTCAGCTGGCCTGTTCTCCTCTGCAAGGTTTTGTTCACTAGGATTTTGTCTAATTCTGTTTGCTATTGCCAGGCAGCTCTTCTCATGGTCATGTCCTTCTTGGATATGGCAATACTTGGGTTAAACTCAGTGTTTCTCACTGCAGAGGTATTTGAAAATTGTCTGCAGATATATCTGAAAAATGGCAATGTTGAGGCCAACATTATTCCTTTAAAAATATTATTTTTTCTCGGTAGACGAAAAGGAAGTTTCTTCAGAGAGTTTTGAAATGTTCAGTCTTTCAAAAAAGTCAAAAAGATATCTTTAAAATGGTGTAATATCTGTCACTCATTTTGCGATACACCTTGATTCCTAATAGTTAAATTAAAAAAAAATATTTACAAAGATCCTCTAAAATGTTTGAAGTCCTGGCTTTGACATCATTCTTTTTTTGCACCCTTTCTTCACAAACCCAATCCCAGATTACCAAATTGTATTTTTTTTTTTTTAGTTGCATTTTTGCTTAAATTTCCTTCAGGTTTCAAACATTCTCCCCAAAATCAGGTTCCTCCATTCCTTTCTCTATTATGTGTGTCATAAAAAGAGATACTGAGATCTTCATGGCTCGCACTAGAAAACCTGTAATGGGTAATTTTTTTGGCTGGAGCTAACAGTTATTAAATCTCTCCTGCTTTGCGGATGTCTCTCCTCCAGTGAGCACCATGTGCTAATCTCCTGTTCTTCCAGTGTATGCATCCATGCTTAATGTGGGGAAACAGCTTAAACCTGTTAAACTCATGTTAAATGCTCAGAGTTGGCTTTTACAGCTGTCCACATCCAAAGGTGGGAGGGCATCCCAAAGCCTTCCCAGCACTGCCAGTGGTGCAGAGGGTGACCAGGCACGAAGCATTTTGCATTCAGCTGCACATTCTAAGGCTGGAGCTCTGGCTTTTGAAGTTACCTGCTGATACCACCACTCCTGCCAGGTTGCTTTAAACAATCATAGAATCATCCAACAGTTTGGGTTGGAAGGGACCTTAAAGTTCATCTCATTTCAACCCCCCTGCCGTGAGCAGGGACACCTTCCACTATCCTAGGTTGCTCCAAGCCCCACTCAACCTGGCTTTGGACACTTCCAGGGATGGGGCAGCCACAGCTGCTCCGCACACCCAGGCCTCACCACCCTCACAGGGGATAATTTCTTCCCAATATCCCATCTGATCCGGCCTTCTGTCAGTGTGAATCCATTCCCTCCTTGTCCTGTCACTCCAGACCCTTGTCCAAAGTTCCTCTCCAGCTCTCTTGGAGCCCCTTTAGGCACAGGAAGGGGCTCTGAGGTGTCCCTGGAGCCTTCTCCTCCCCAGCTCTCAGCCTGCCTGCATAGCAGAGGTGCTCCAGATTCCATGTGACCATCTTCAAGGCTTCCTCTGGATTCACTCCAACAAATCTGTGTTCTTCTCATGTCAGGGACCCCAGAGCTGGGGGCAACACTTCAGGTGGTGTCTCATGGGAGCAGAGTAGAGGGGGAGAATCACCTGCCTTGATCTGCTGGCCACACTTCTTTTGATGCAGCCCAGGAAGGTGAAAGGGAGCGTCCTCCTCAGCTGGATCCAGGCTGCTTGGGAAGTTCCTCCTACCTACTTGTGAGATAAATGTCTGCGATAAATAAATCCCCAGGTTTGGGAGCCTTCCCTTTTAGTGGAGTCAGACGCTGTATCCTCACCTTAGACTTGTCTTGTGGAGCTGGCTGGAGGACAGAAGTGGTGCCAACCTCCTTGGGGAGTAGAGGAACGATGTGAGCTGCAGAACACGTTTGTGCTGTGCCACCGTAGCTAAGGGCAGCAGGAGCCAAAGGATCCCCTCTGTTTAGAAGCCCACAGATTTGGTGGCAGTGGGAGATACCTGAGCTGACTGTCTGGGGAGCTGCTGGGTGCCACGCCAGGAGAATGGAGACCACGCAGTGGACTGTAAATTGATTAAAATTTTGCATAATGGCCACTGTTTTGTGCAAATCTAAGTTTCATCTAGTGCTGTAAGTCTTAAAACATGGTTAACTTTTGTACTGTGCTGCTTTTTCTCGCTCTCTGCATAATGGAAGATAATGTCCTGGTTGCCCAGCCCCTTTTCCAGTAAATTAAGGACGTTCTGTTTGCATGCCGATCACTTTAACTTACATTGTTCTAGGAATATAAGGCACATTCCTGGGAAAATACTCTTTTTCCAATAGAGGGAGTGTTAGTGCCAGGCAATGCCCTTCTTTCTCACTCTTTGCATCTTGTAAACCTACCTATAAGCAAATAAAGAGTGTCTTGTGGCTTGGTGCAGTTTGGGCTGAGTTTGCTCCCCACTCTGCACCAGCCAACTGACTTCTCTGAGCCGTGACACACGCACAAAAAAGATCAATCTATTCATAACAGCAGAATGAAGGGAAAGCTGGTCCTCCCAGAAACCTGCCTTTGGATGGTAGGGCTGAGTCCTCATCTCTGTCACCCTTCGCATTCGTTTGCCTAATCTCTTGCAGAGAAAAAAGTCATGTTGTCATCCAGAAGTTCTTTAAAGAAAAAAAAAATTTAAAAAAAAAAAAAAAAAGGGAATTCAAACCTCTAATCCCTGTCACCTTCCACTCAGAAGGCTGGTGGTGTGGGGTGAGGAGGAGTAGAGCAGCCCGGCTCTCAGAACAAAACTGATCTAAGCCCTTTGCACACCAGACAAAGCCTGGGAAGGGGATGCCCGTCTGGGAGCAGCAGCTGGGCTGTGAACCCCGAGAGCCCTCTGCTCCGAGTCCTTCTGCTGGATCCCTGCACTGCTCAGCCGCTCCCTGGGGAGGTGGGATGCCCTGGGACATGGCCCTCCCCAGCCCCCGGCTTTCCTTAGATAAATCAGAACCCATGCCCCAGGGCATTTGAAAGGGAAGGGGATGCTTAGAGGCAGGATGTGGGGTAACAAGTTGGCATCCAGCAGGTATTTGGGATGTGATGATGAATGCACTGATTCATACAGCTCCTAGTTGTGGAGAGGGTCTCCCATCCCGAGAACATTCCTTTGCTTTCCCTCCACTGCGCTCGCCGTGCAGGTTTGGGCGCTCATTTGAGTCTGTGGGGCCAAATCCTGCTCCAGGCTCAAATGACACTGGAATCTGCACTCCTGCTGCAAGCGAGATCAGGATCTGATCCGACCTGAACTTAATCTCTAGCAGCTGCCCTGACTGGGAGTTCACCCTCTGAGCAAGACAGGCAGCCACTGATTAGAACCCAAGTCAAGGGGGCAATGACCCCCAATTTACTGCCTGCCCTTCGGCAGTCGAGGGGGTTTAGGAGTCAACCTCCCAACCTCTGAAAAGGCTGTGGGAGTGGAGGAGACTCTGGAGAAGTCCCCGGAGAAGCCGGGAGCACCAGAGCAGTGTGGGGTGGCAGACGAGGGCGAGCAGAGCAGTTTGTGAGCAGGGCTGCATCTGCCCAGGCGAAACAAAGGCTGTAAATCCAGCGTGAATCATGGAAACGGAATTAACTTAAAATTATCCTTTCAAGGTGAAGTATTAGTGGTTGTAACTGTTTGTTTTTGTCACACGGGTGTGTGCCGCTGTGATTTTTAGGAAACTTTTCCTGGTAATTTAGCTTCAGGATATATGTCATGTGCTGTGATGTCTTTAATGGGGAGGCATAATAGCGTGTGCTGAGGGACCTGTGGGTTCGACACCGAAGCAGACAGCATGTATTTAAAATGTAAAAAGCAGATTTATAATGTTTCCAATGACGCAGAGTGATAAAAGCCAATGACCAAAAAATACGGAAAGTTAATTCAGATCAAAAAGACGCATCCTTTTGTCTGTCTCACATCTGCTGTTCTGGGATTTCTGCATAAATCTATATGTTTTGGTTCTATTTAGTGCTGTGGGTACTTTGATTAATTTAGCTACGTGTTACTGTCATGTTGGGCACATTCATCTTCTGTCTTGAAACATGTACTCCTCAGCCTCTCTATCATTCCACCCCTTCAGGCCTTATTTTCATCACATTTAAGAGAACTCTCCCCTGCCTGTCTTTATCTTGTTAGGCTTTCAGCAGCTTAAGTTGAATCTTCATTCTTTCACTCTTGCTGTCAAGCCTCCTTTACCAAGTTATCTCATTTTCCTATTCATAACATCTAACCCATTATATTTAATACTCAGACACAATTGCATCTGAACATTATGTAGGACTTGCCAGCACAAATACTTGTAAATGAAATCAGACCACCCCTGGAAGGAGCAGTGGTGGCTTTGCCTTGCCAGTGTGTTTTAAATTGAAAAATGCCCAGGACTAAATCTAGTCCTGGAGTAAGTGAAGTCAGTAGAGCTTCATCTGCCGAGCTGAGATGGATTGAACCCTCCAGTACTGAAAGCTGGAAGGTTAATAACGATCACATAATCTGATATGAAGCAGAAATTAGTGTCAGAACTGTCCCAGTGGGGGTGTCTACATCTACAGATGACAAAGCCCTTTAAAAGGATGGGTAAATAATAATGTTCATACTGCAGCTGGAAAACTGAGGCAGGGAAGTGGAGGGACTTCCCAAATCTCAGCAAGCCTCTGGTGAGGCCAGATTTTTGCAGGAGTGGATCCAAATCTTCTTTCATGGTGGAGTGTCTGGGTGCTCAGTGCCAGGGTTGGAGGCTCACCCCCATTGGACGGGACAGTTTGGGTGCTCTCCCTCTGCTCTTTGAACTGATGAAATGGTGCTACAGAGGGGCCTCTTCAGCAGCAGATGCTTTGAAAAAAGAATGTGGAAAAAGAAAAAAGCAAGAGTTTGGCTCCTGGGTTAAGCTTTTTGGTAAAATCCTGTTGTTCTTGCACCTTTGCAGAGGTTGCAGCAGTGGGGAGCAGGAGCTGCAGAGGCACTGCTGGCTGTCCTGGGGTCTCCTGCTCAGTTTTTGAGGTGGATCCCGACGTTTCTGCCTGTTGCAAGAGCTGGGTCGGTGTGTGAAAGACGATATATGAATTAATTCCTTCTGGTAGCGCTGGACAAAACTCAGTGACCCAGGAAATGTTTTCCTCCCCTTTATTCCTATAACTGCCTTCCTTTGCTGGCAAGCTGACCTTTTTAAATGCTTCATCCTTTCCCTCCCAAATGTGGAATTTCCTCCCAAAAAAATCGTTCTGGCTCAAGACCCAAGGCTGGTCAGACTCAGCACAGGCTAGAAATGGGTTTTGATACAGGACAGCATCATGCTTTTGGCAGAGTGTCCTGGCCTGGGAGAGCAGCAGTGGGGAATTGCGCAGTGCCGGGGCTGGGGGATCCCTGCTCCTCCCTGGGGCTGCCCTCTCACTTCTCCCTCGCCTGCAAAAGGGGTCCAAGTGTTTTCTCTGTGCGTTGCTCTATTTTTAGGAGGAGGAAGAGCTATTTTAAGCTACGCTAAAATGTTTTTATGGCTCTTTCTGAGCCTTCTGTAAGCTAGTTGGTCTCATGGTAATTAAGGCATTTGGCCTTACAAGTGGAAGGATTATGAAAACAGTTTCAGTGATTTCTAGAAGTGCTCCAACATATTCCCAAAACAGGACTTTTTTGCATGTGTGTCTGTTGGCTCTCTTTTTTTTTTTTTTAACCAATGAATGATGCTAAGTGAATACACAGTGTCTGCCACTTTCACTGGGGTGCTCTGACCCAGCCCTTGAGCATGGAGATCACTACAGAGCATTTCCTAGACGTTAATATGCACCACTTACATGAGAGTACATTATTTCTATTAACTGGAGCAATTAAAATATCTTTGCTTAGCTTCTACTTGTCCTTACTCCTGGCAAAAGCCACTGGAAGATTTATATGGGAATTTTTCTTGCATAGAAGTAGGGAAAGAGCCCAGATTCGGGGCTTAGGGACAATCCACTGCCTGTGGGATCACGGCACTGGAATCACACGGCAGTTTGCCGCCAGCTCCAAACTTTTTAAAGGGATGATTAATGTTTTACCTCTGCTCTTCCCGCTAGAACCAAGTCAGCCGAACCAAAATAGTTCCATTAAAAAAGAATATTTTCTGTGGTGCGTAGGTGATGTCGAAATGTTATACGCCCGCTGGGTTTGGGATGGTATCAACCACAGTGCTACGGGATTGTCTGCATTTAAATGGATGTGTGAAGGAGATGGATGAGGCAGCGAGAAACAAAAAGTATCACTTGAAGGGCTGGCAAAGGAAATGATTCTTTGTGTTCCCAAAGAGATGTGTGGGGCTGCTTGGCTGTAGGCAACCCAAGCTGAGCAGTTGGTGCAAGCCAGAGCTGATGCTGTTAAATTTAATATCAAACTGAAAAGAATGAGGTTGATGGTGGCCCTTATGGCCAAAAATTTGCTCTCTGGAACATATTTCTAAATTCTCTGTGATAGAAACAAATAGAGGTTTAATAATGTCAGATGAACATGTAAATAGAATAATGTCTTAAACAATCTCTTTACAAGTCCTAGTGCAGTCGATATAATCAGTCTAATGCCTGGCAAGTGGATAGAAAAATACCCTTTTGCAAAAGCGACATTTATTCAAATATTTCTAGAACTATTAATATCATTGGCTTGAGGCACAAGTACAGGTTAGTGCCTTTGGGCCTGGGTACCTTAAACATTAAAATTTATTATTATTATTTATTTTTATTAGCTTCATATGGCAGAAGATTTATAATATTCTAGTTTTTATTAAGTACTTGTGGTTTTTAAAACTGATTGTAATTGTTGCTGGGCAAATCTCGAAAGGGGAAGAGGATTGGTTGGTTTAGTTTTGATTAAACTCTCAGAAGTTTGGGCATTTGTCCAAACTATCTCAACCTCCTGCATTTCTAATATGGGCTTGCATATCTTTAGAGGATAGACTTTTATTTTTCTCTTTATCTTTTCCTTTCCTTTTTCATTTCTCTTGTGAAGGTTCCTGTCCTGGTTGTGTTTGGGTCAGACACATGGTAGAGTATTTTGGTATATCTGCTTCTGAATGTGACCTGGGAAAGGCAGCCAGGAAAAGAGTTCAAAAAGTTTGTAGAAAGTAATTAAAATGAAGTTATCTGTATCCCTCAGCTGTTAACCCTTAAAAACCAGGTTAAGTTTGTAATTCATGCCATATAAAAATCATAACATCATAGAATATCTAGAATCAAGAGGCACCCACAAGGATCATCAAATCCAAGTCCATATCTGTTTGTATTTTGAGCTGCAGACACATCAAGACCTTTCAGAGGTGAATAATTATATAAATATTTTCATTGGAAATATGAATAGAAAAATATGAACAGGTAATTTTGACAAATATGTAGTAAATGCTTTACCTGCGAAGCCACCACATTAAATTACAGAAAAATAGGTCAGGAAATGTCCTACGATAGCTCCCTTTTAATTCAGTTCTGTAAACTGAATCCTGTAGCTTCACAACATGCTTTTTTTTTTGGTAGGTGTTTAGTATACACATGGAGATGCATGACATTTATTTGTCTCATGGTTTTCAAAGCAATTTAAAGGAAAACGTCCGTGCAATTGGACTTGTGTGGGTGCATTTCTTTTTATTCAGAAGAAATGTCACTCAGTATGAAGTTTTAGGCTTTTTACTGCGGTTTGTGAAAGAATCTCGGCTGAAATCATTTGCATCTGGCGGGATTTGGGCACCTGTTGCAGCAGGTTGTTACCAGGGGCTTGGTGGCACTCTGAGAGTCCCCAGTGACCCAAAGGAGCATCTGGGGCTGTACAAACCCAAACACAAAGCACAAAGTTTGTGTGCACCGCTCCAGGATTTGTTGTAGTGTCCGTGGCCACATCCTCTCAGTGTGGTGGAGGCTGGCTTTGAACAACTGCTGCTATTTCCCTTTTCCGAGCTGGTGGAAGGAGCCGTGTGGGACTGATGGGCTTCTCTTGCAGCGCTGGTCTGGGTACAGGCAAGGTGTAGGTGCACAGGTGGAGCAGTTTTTACATAGATTGTGTCCATCATGTTCTGGAGAAGCTGATTTTCTCCCTGGTGGAATCCAGGGTGCTTCCTCCCCTCCTGGAGGGACAAATGCCTGCTCAGTACCTTGTCCTACCATGGAGCTCAACCCTGGTTTTGATCTTGGGTTCCAGAGCTGTGCTCAGCTCTCCTCTTTGTGTAAGATTTTTGTGGAGCGCTGAACAGACCTTTATTCCTTCCTTCAGCAAGAACAACTTTTCTCCATTTCCCCTCAAGCACAGGCTTTTGCTGTTATAATTGTGCAATTCCACCTGGGTTAAAACAGAAGGGTGTTTCTAATTGGATCCAGGCAAATATCAGGCCAGCATGCCGTGGTTTCCAGCGTGACTGGGATATTCCATCCTCTGCCAAGCAAAAGGACACATATTTTGCTGTAAAATCCCCATGATTTTCACTTGGAAAAAAATACCTTTTTTTTCTCTTAAGAAAACCAGAATAATAAATGTAATAAAAATATTTTATACAGGGCTGTATTTTGATAGTTTGGGAATGATGCTTTACTAGACCAGTTTCTGGTCACTGGTAGGTGTTGGTGGTGCTGAGAGCTCTGTGCACAAACCCAACAGGCACGTTTGAACCATGACCACCAGTGTCTGCATTCGGTCACCTTCTTCCAGTGCTGAGCTTTAAGTGCTGCAGCATTATGTAGTTTTATTATTTTAATAGATGAGAGAGGCCCGTGATCAATAGAAGGGATGCTTTTATCTTAATCATCCATCCCTCATTCATAAATATGGAGATTTTCAGCCTCCTCTAAGGCTGCTTGTGATTTTCTGTGGGAGGTAATTTCACCATTCCTAAAATGCCATAAAAGGCTATATTAATCAGGTTATATTAATTTTTCCAACCGTATTATTGTGCATCTCTGTTTAAAAGGTGTTGGGATGGCTGTAGTGGGGCTATATAAGATCCTTTTTGCCCTCTGGCATTATTCTGCCCCTAACCCTTGTGTGTCAGTTCGGGATGACACATGAAAAGTGTAACCTATGTGCAGCACTGAGCCAATACATAGCCAACCTGTAAAGTACATGTGTGAATATTTCCTTGAACAAACTAGAATCAGTGACCTTAAAACACCCTAATTTCACTGAAGTGAAGGCTCAGATCTAAAACGTCTCTTTTTGAGATCTGAAATTAATGTAGTTTCATGGTCAACTTTATTATTTATGTAGGGAGCATGCCAGGGTTGGAAATCTGTTAAAAACAACCAGCAATGTTTGTTAATCGCTGACTGAAAGGCAAAAGTAAATTTGGGATTTTTTCCTCTACTCATCAATTTCTAATACAGGGTTGTAAAAGATTTTAAGATAATTTCTTAGTAAGAACAAGGAATTTTATTGTGACTGTCTGCCAACTCTTATAAGCATTTTATTACAGACATAGCTACCAGCAAGTGTGTGAGTGCATCTTAGCTTGC